>PVLD010005958.1:0-105788 GCA_004027595.1 Dinomys branickii | reverse complement strand
TGTGTGTGTGTGTGTGTGTGTGTGTGTGTGTGTGTGTGTCTGCACGCACGCATGCGCAAGGGCATGGTATGGGGGTGGCCATGTATATTTTTAAGAGAAATCAACCTGTCATTTCAAACATGCGGTCTCCAGCAGTTTCCTACATCTCCTGAATGGCTTCAGCAAGGCAAGACGTCTTATCAGGCAATGTGGAAGGCGACCTGATGGCAATAATAGTATTTGTAATTGTTAAAATTTATGAAACACTCTGTGTCCAGGTCCTGAGCTATATATGTTGCATGAATTATCTCACTTAAATCTTACCACAAACTTCTGAAATATGCATTACTATTTCCCCCATCACACAGATGAGAAGACTGAGACTCAAACAGGTGAGATGACCGGCCCCAAGTCACACAGTTTATAAATGTAGAACTGGCATTTGAACACAATGCCATCTGGCTCACACAGCCCACACACCTACCATTAAGTTTTCTGCTACTTCTCTCATGCTCCTCCCAGGCCACACATAGGCACACTTCTACTTGCCCTGAAATCTCCATGATTCTACAGTAATTTTATTTTATTTTATTTTTTTTGCGGTACTGGGGATCGAACTCAGGACCCTGCGCTTGCTAGGCAGGCGCTTATTCCACTGAGCTATATCCCCAGCCCCACTACAGTTATTTTAATAGGGATTGTTAATTCTGGTACCGGGAATCGAACTCAGGACCTTGCCCTCGTCAGGCATGCATTTGTGCCGCTGAGCTATATCCTGGGCATGGGGATCATTAAAAACATTGTCAGGAAACCTCAAATCTAGATTTCTCATGTATCATCACCGAGGAGGCAGCTGAATGAAAAGATGAGTTGATTTAAGATCCATTTAAAGAAAAACATGCATCTCTGGGGAAATTCTCAAAGGCAGATCAAGAAGTTTGGGAACATCATAAATCTGAATAAGAGACGCTAGTGGAGAGGAGTTCGGATTCTCAAGCACCACACTGGGAAGGTATTGTCCCTCTGGGGAGCTTCCTAGAACTTCTTTATGGTGGGCAAATAATGCCCCCTCCGAATGTCAACATTCTCATCCCTTGACCGTGTCACCTGGCCTGCAAAAGGGACTCTGCAGATGTAGTTAAGGACCTCAAGATGGGGGCGTTAGTTTGGGTTATCAAGGAGGTATGATGTCTTCACAAAGGGCTTGTAAGGAAGAGAGGGAGACAAGAAGGTCAAAGTCAGAGATGTGATGACCAACAAGACCACAGTGGTGCTTGCTATAGTTTAGATCTAGCCTCATGTTCAGTGGTGGGGCTTTTAGGAAGTGCTTAGATGATGGGGTGGGGTTGCCACATTTATCAGTGGATTAAACCATGATGAGTCCACGGCCTTCCAAGGTAGGCCCCGGTGGATCACCGGAGGTGTTACCTGGAGGCGTGTGTTCCTGTCCCCAGCTCCTCCCTCCCTCTCTGTTTCCTGGCTGACGTGTGGTGAAACAGCCGTGCTCCTCTAGGTCCTTCTGCCATGCCGTTTCTGCCTTGGAGCCAGCTAGCCATGGACTGAGCCCACGGGAAACTGTGAGCCGAACACATTTCTCCTCCCATAAGCTGTAGGTGTTGAATAGTTTGTCCCTGTGACAGGAAAGTGACAAACAAAATGCCACTGCTGGCTTTGAGATAGAAGATGGTCACAAACCGAAGAACCCAGGCAGCTTCTAGAAGCTGAAAAACCAAGGAGCCAATTTCTCCCTGCAGACTCTGAAGGTTCTTGGTCCTGCCATACCTTGATTTTGGCTCAGCCCAGCAAGATCTCATTTGGACTTAAGACCTCCAGAATGAACACATGTTGTGTTTAGCCACTGACTTTGTAGTGACGTCACAGCAGGAATAAGGTAGGAAACTGCTAGATCCATCAACATCTCTACAGGGGTGGTACTGACCCCTTGGGACACTTGGGGCCTCCACGCCTCTCTCTGCGACCTGACCTCCCTGCTGCACTAACAGTGAAAATATTTTCAATTTATTGCTCCAACCATACAGCAAGCATCACGCTTAACCTAGACTGAGAGAGCCACCCAGCATCACGGACACAGGAGCTTGTCCCTCAGATCCACAGCTGTTGTCCAGATCCACTTTGTTCCTTCTCTGCCCTGTTGTCTGCCAGGTGGTCAGTGTGAGTCACACCAATGGGCTTTCTGCCCCCCCTCCCTGCTACTTGGGCTTGGCCAATGGGAGGCACCAGCATGAACCCAGGAGGTGGGTGAGGGGTTGGCTGAGCCCGTCCACCAAGGAATATGGAGCTGCAGGGGACCCTCTGCACACAGCCACTTTCTCCAGGCCTGTGGGTGGTAACTATTGCTAACTCTGGGTGCTGTCCCCTCCCTTGTTACTTCCCCATGCTGTCAATGAACTTGCATCTCCTGGTAGGATCCTCATGATGATACCATGGGGGTATCCAATGGTACAGGATACTACAGGTGATACAAACATACCACGGTAAAGTTATCACCGGTCCCTAGAGCCAGGAAGGGCAAAACCCAGTGCTTGAACCCAAGTCTGCCTACCACCCTGGGTCAGAGTTTGTCAGGGTGGCTCTCAGGCTGTGGGCTGCACAGAGCCAGGGCACAGGTTTTATTTTTTTACTTGACTTCATTGCCAGGACTTCATGATGCATTCCTGCTTCTCATGAAAAATAAACTCAGCCACCACGGTTTTGAGCGCTTTGAGTGTTGATTCCTTTGATCCTCAAAACAATTCTAGAAGGTAAATACCAGTGCAGTTTAATTTTAAGTGAGGGGAAACTGAGGCATGGAGATTAAATCACTTGTCTGAGGTCCTTCAGCTAGCATGTGCTGGAACTGTGACCTGAACCTACCACATCCATGGATTTTGGAAAACAGCCTTTCATAGTAGCATGGGGCTCCCCACACTGCCAAGGTCTGCAACAGACCTTATATCACTTGCTTGGCCCCCAAAAGCATTTGATTCCAGTTTCCCAGGGCTCTACTGTGTTTTGAAGGAAAGAAAACCTCAGCTCGCCCCTTGGCCTTCTGGGTTGGGACTGGCTAATTCCTAGGCATCACTTTTATCCCAGAGCAGGCTCTGCCACCAAGTGGGAAATCTATCATCCTCCAGAACACGGCTCACCAGGAGAACACTCTGTCCGGGGCTCAGTGCCACAGCACCGGTGCCTGCCTGGCGCACTCTTCTCTGGCCACATCATGGATTTCTGATTGTGGCCAGCGCCTGGCTGGAGCCTGTGGGAGCCCAGCACTCACACCCCTGTGCACACAGCACACAGAGCCCTTGTTCTCCTGGCTCCCACCCTGTTCAGGCTGGATCCTTGCCTTGGGTTGAGCGGGCCTCTAACTCTGTCCTCCCTTGGCCACCATCCCCTATCAGCCCACCCACAGGGAAAGTGAGCCATGCAGAAGCACTTTCTAAACATCTGTGAAATCTGAGCTGGCTAAGCCTCTGTACAGGGCATCACCCTCAGAATGGGCAGTTTTGCTGGATCTTGTTTCTCTGTTTTTACTCCAGGTTAGTCCTCAGTTTCCTGAGCACCCCAGGGGACCAAGGGGAGGAGAGTCCCTCTAAATGCCCTCATTGTGAGAGTAACTGAACCATCACCAAACCCTTGAGAGGGATCCAGGAGGGCAGAGGCCCCTGCCTGGAAGGGGATGATGGCCCTCTTACCATGGAGGATGTGGGCAAGGAGAGAGTGCAGAGAATTGTTGGAAAGATCTAGTTTGACCTCAGGGGAGGCAAACACATTCCAGAAAGAGAGGAGAAGTGTTATCTTGCCAAAGAGCTCAATTAATTGCCCATTATCCTAAGGAGTAGGTTTTCATCTCTGAAAACTCTGAGATCAGAGGGAACTAGATCAGTCCCAAGGAGCGGCCTCAATGGAGTCCCCAGTGGGTGTGTGGCTCATAAATATTCATGTGGTGCTTCTGTGTACAGGACCTTCCGGGAGGTGCCTGAAGGACTGCCTGGGGGAGGAGGCAGCATGAGCCCTAGATCCTAATCCTGACTTTGGTTCTGACTGACTGTGCCCCTTGGGCATTTTCCCTCCCCCTGAGCATCAATTTCCCCAGATATAAAATGAGGGAGGGCGTCCAGATGATCTCAGCTTTGTTCCCCTCTGAGCCACAAACTCCACATGGGGTCAGAGCTTGGCAAAAGCTGTTCATTTGTTCCACTGCCCCACTGCGCAGTCTGCTCTGAACTCAGCAGCGCCTTAACCACTGATGGGGATGGCACCTGCATGAGCCAGTCACCACCTTTCCAAAGCCCCACCTCTGACCACAAACTTTTGGGGGGGGCCTTTTAGAACGCAATCGTAACAGGTTGTTTCTTCCAGATCCTTCACAGAGGTCCCCCCAGGTTCTTCCCAGCAGTGACCCAGGACCCCAGAGGACACCCTCACTTGGCATGACACCTGAGCCGGGTACCATGTCAGGACTGTCCGCAGACTAGGCATCACAGGGAAGACCGAAACGAGGATCCGTTCTATTCTCAAGCACGCGCAGAGTGTCGACTGCACTCGGGGTCCTTCTTCACTCCTGTCCCTGCGCCCTGGCCACGTTCTGCTCCTTCCTCAGCAGGAGACCAACCTTGAGGCCTCCCTTGCCCTGGAGAACCAGCACCCTCCACTCCTTGGCTGAGCCAGTGCTCCTGTCCTCCCATCTGTCCTCCACATCTCCTCCTCAGAATAACCCTCTGAGCCCCCAAATAAACGCAGTCTCCTTCCTGGGTGCTCCGAAGCACTGTAGCCTCTCCCTCTCAGGAAGCTCATTACCCCTCCTTGAAGTGAGTTAAGTGTTACTGAAAATCAGCCTGGCCAGAGGGGAAGGACCACAGTGTGCTGGCATCATCAGACAAGCCTGTGTTCAGGCTGTGGCTCTGCCACCCACAGCACAACCCCAAGTACACCAGCTCTCCTCTCAGAGCCTCAGTTTCCCATCTCTAAAGGGGGATCCTGTGCACTGCCTTCAGACAGCGCATGCCCAGGGCATCATGATAGTCCTTTACTATCATTATTGTCATTAGCGCAGTGGTTAAGAACATGAACTCTTGGGCCAGACACAAGGTAAACGTAGAGGTACATAAAATACTTGGGCCTCCAAAGAGCTCCCCTCTGCTTCTCCAGGAAGGCTGGAGCAGAAGGCTAAGCCTCAGCTTGGTAATCTGTGAAGTGGGCTCTTGGGGGGATTTCTCTACAGAGCAAGCATGGGTACCCACAGGCACAAGCTGAGTCATCGCTGGCGCATCCTGAAAGCTTGTGGGACAGTCTGTGGGATGTTTCCACCAACAGGGCAGGGGGACTGAAATGTGGACACGTGGAAAACCCTGCTGCGATCTGGGAGTCCCGTTAACCTAAAACACAGTCTCCCGGGTGCAAGGAAATGAAGCCACAGCAGGTGCTCAGGGCTTTGCTAACATCCAGCTTGGTTGCACATCTGCTGTAACCCCAGCCTTACCACTGCCCAGTCCCTGCCTGACTGCTGGTTCTGGAAGAGCGAGGTGAAGAACCTGAGGGTTCACATGGCCGGGGGTTGGTGAATTTTACAGCGTCTCCAAGTCACTTTGAAGTGCAGCCTTCAATAAGGCAGGTGCCAGTGGGAATCCTTTAATCATTTCTCCTTGCAGACAAAGGAGAAAGAAAAGGTACTTTAGGGTGAAGTCTGTGACCTAAAGGTCAATTGTGCCCCATTTTGTCCCCTCCCTGAAAGTCAGGCAAGCTGGCTCCATTCCCAGCTGTGTGACTCTGGGCAAACTAACTCTACCTCTCTGATCCTCAGAGGATATCTCAGGACATGGCTGGTGGCTTTGATGAGGTGATCCACACACAAGGCCTGGCAAGTAGCAAGAGCTCAATAACCCTGTACCCCATTTCCTAAAACCAGGTTCCAGCCTGGATCTACCGCTCATTACTGCGCAGCCCTCTGCCGTAGGAGAAGGAGATTTGAGCCCCGCCCAGGACGAAGAAGTGAGTGGGCTTCGTCGCCATGACAAACACGGGGGCTGCTCTGTGTAGTATGTGCCCCATCGCTTACCTACTGCCCCAACCTTTCCTTCAGCAGTCCCAAGGCCAATACCTCAGCCCCATCATCTCAGGCCATGTTCATTCAATCAACAAACACGGAGCAGGCACCACGACCAGCCAGGTCTCTCTGTAGGCAGACCTCAACTAATGCTGATACTACCACCTCTCCCACCTCAAGAGGCACTTGGCAATGTCTGGAGACGATTGTGAGTGTCACAGAGGGGCGGGGTGGTGGGTGCTATTGGCATCTATTGGGTAGAGACAGGCTGTGCTATTAAGCACCTTCCAGTGACCCCTGTAATCCCAGCAACAAATTACTTGGTGAAATGCCCATCAAGCCAAGGTTGCCGATCCCTGTCCTGAGAGGCAGACACAGACAGTGAACAGAATAAGTGGGTCATCCTCCTCCCCGAGGGGGTTCCCGAAGACCTGTGCGGGGAGGAGGCAGAGAAAGGAGCCAGAGATGACCCCAAGGGCTCCAGCCAGCACGTCTAGGAGTAACAAGCTGTCGTGCCCACGACCGTCTGCTCCTCACCTCCCTTCCCATCAAGCCTCACTCTATTCTGCACGCGGCCGTCTAACCAGAAACCTTTGTGCCCCGTTCCTCTCTCCAGGCCCCCACCAAGGCAGTGGTGCCTACTGTGACTCAAAGGCCTGCCGTGACACATCAACTCTGGGGTCCCTCGCCTCCAACGCTACACAGTCCTCAAACCACCCTGTACCTTTGCCTGAATCTCTCACTCTCAGAGGGCTCCGCTGGTGCTAGGAAGGCCTCCTGGTATCCGTCACTTAGGAGAGGTGCCTTCCCTGGGCTGCGACTGTGCCCTGTGCTTCCTCTAGGGAAGTGCCTGCTGACAGGATGGTGGGGACTTCCTGCCTTCTTCACCAGGCTTCAAGCTCCTCGAGGGTGGGCAGGTTGCTCACCGTTTTGGGGTCTGCCCAGGACTGAGGTGTCCCAAGACCATTCATTGGACTTTCAGGGCAAAGACTGGGGACATGCTGGGCAAACCCCAATCCGGTGGTGTCTGTGATTGTATTTGATGTTACAGAGTCTGGTCTATAAGAAGCTCAATTCATACCTGTGCGGAGCACAGCAACAGCCCAGGACATGTTTCTTAAAGGGATGGGTGAATGAAGTTCCTCCTCGGTGGCTACAGACCCCAAACACATCAGACTACATCTGACAACGCTGCAAGACCCCGGCCCCTTCCAGCCCTATGCAAGCTTCAAAGCCCTGCAGAGACCACACCGTGTCTGCTCTCCAGCGGGGCGGGTTTGAGAGCAGAGCCTGGCCCACGCTCCCATCTTCACAGAGAAAGAGCTCTGGGCTCTGAGAGAGCCACGGGGGTGGCAAGTGCAGAGACTGAGTCCTCCTGGCCCTGGCCACCAGCTCACCCCAGGCCTCGGGGACCTGTGTCCTCATTCTAACCCTGGCCAGTGCTGTCACCTGACCCTCACCCACGCCAGCTTATCTCCCTGTCTGTCGGTGTCTGGAGAAACTAGGGCTACACAGTGCTTCTCAGGTTTTATTTTTCTCTTTCTTTCCTATTTTCTCTTTTTACTCTTATGTTTTTTCTGGGGCAATCAAACCCCAACCTTATCACCTTCTGGAGAAGGGACTAACCATGCCTCTGGGCAGGTAGCTTCTGTCCCAGGACAAAAGAGGCCTGGTTTATTTTCACACATGCAACTTTGGCAGGGGCTCCAAGACAGAGGGGACAGACCTCACACCAGGATTTGCTATGCTGAAGCTGAAGAATAACTTGGGTGGAGACAGGAAGTCAAAAGGTGTTTTTTGTACAAAAGGCCTAATCAACAATGGCCCAGGTAGGATTCCCCAGGGTCATTACCCGGAGGGACACAGGGGACTTTTTCATGGGAATAATAACCCACATATACAAAAACAAAAAGATACAATGGAATGAATCCTTGCACAATGAATGCATACCATGTGGCCACTGTCCAGGGAGATAGTCAACGCTACCAGCACCCCAAAACCCGTTCTGTACCCCTCTATTCAATGCCTCTCCTCCTTTCCTATTAAAGGTTATTGCTTCTGATTATCATCATTTTCTGTATAATATTTTCACCAAGCATGCATGCCTCCGAGACACCGTAGTTTAGCTTCTTCTTATAACTAAAATTACACAGCATGTGATTTTGTTTCTGGCTTTTCGCTAGCATTGATTTTGCATGACACGTTCTTTTGTGGCACGCAGCTGTGGTTTGCTGCCGCTGCTGCAGACAATTCCTGGGTTTGTCTAAGCCGCATTTCACTCGTTCATTCTGCCGTAATGGACATTTGGGCTGTCTCTGAGTTGCACTGTTGTGAATATCACAGAAACAACAGAAGAAAACAGTACATAGTCATTGCTATTCAGGGTACAGCTCAACATGGGGCCACAAGGGAGGTGCTGCGCTGTGTTAGAAAGTTCCGCCAGGTTTTCAAAGCAGCAGCACCAATTCACACTCACGCCAGCAGTGTGTGTGTGTGTGTGTGTGTGTGTGTGTGTGTGTCCTGATGCCTCCTTTTAACTCCACCCATGAACTTCACAACCTCGGTGTCACATTTAACAGGCTGAGAGTGTGACCTCAAGGAGAGCTGAAAACACACAGCAATGCCCTGATTCCCCTATGCAATCCCATGCATAGGTGACACAGGCTACTTAAGCTATCCCCCAGCACAGTCATTCACAAACAAACCCCAGGAATGATGCGACGCTTGGTGAGCACAGGGGAGATATGGCCTGTCCAGTGGAGCCCCTAAGGAGCACTGAGAAGAAATGCTTCACTCTGGACCTGAAGCAGGAGTTGCAATTAACCAGGTAAAGAGGGAAGCATGCTGGGCTGATAGCCGGACAATATGCAAAGGCCCTGGGGTGGGAAGGGAAAGGGTGAGTTTATAGAGCTGGAAAACAGGCCCAGAGAAGTCAAGAAAGTCCCCTGAGACAATGCAGCAAGAGAGCAGCAGTGCCGGGCTGGGGCTCTGCTGTACCCATGGTACAGCTGGTGCGAACGCAGACTGTTCCCTTGGAAAGCAGCATCAGGTCTCAAGAAGCAGGGCTTCTAGGTCTAGGGACGCCAAAGTTCAAATCCCAGCTCTGCCAAGTCCTGTGTGTGTGACCTCTGACAACACCTTTCATCTCTCTGTGCCTCAGTTTCGTCACAGTAAAGCCACAGAGGAGTGGAGGGGATTGTGCTTGAAAGGGGCCTGGCAGGGCAAGTGCTCAGTATCTGCAAGAAGCCTCAGAATCTTCCTCCCTCTCCCTAGGCTGCTGCAGCCGCAGAAAGACCTGTTTTGTTGAGCACTTACTATGGACGTGACATCTCTTAGAGGGCAGGAGCTAGAGGGTCCCCCCCACCATGCGGCTGATGGGAAACGTGAGGTACAGAGAGGTCAAGTGATGCATCCTAAGTCACTCAGCTGTGAAGGGGGAGAGCCAGGATGGAGTCCTCCCTCGCACAGAGGGATAGCTGCTGAGTTATCTTCTCGGCCTCAGCAGGAGTTTTACCCCAGGACATCAATACTGTGCAGCAGGAAATCAGAGAGGAGCTTCATAATCTCGGGCAGCAAAATGAACTGCTTCTAAGCACCTCCTCCTGCTGAGGCCCATCTACAAAGCCCATCACAAATGGCACAGTTCAGAGTAAAACAAGTCCTCCCAGGGACATCAAAGGGGCCACCATGCATAAGGCAAACAGCCCAGCTTCCAGAGAAGTGGGCAGTGTCCTTTGGGGTCACCCCCAACACACTCTCTCCCGTCCATACTGGAAGGACCTGTCCTTTCTCAAAAGCAGCCACCCAGACATTTCTTTGACCAGTCTGTGTTAAAACTGCCTGAATTGGTGGCCAACACTTACTACCAGGTAGATTTTGCATGCGACCTTGGGATTCACTTAAAAAAATAAACCAAGAGGTGTGGCTGCCCTGGGCCACTCCCTTGTATGGAATGAGGGAGCTAGGGCTAGGGACAGCCACCTTCCCTCTGAGACAGGACACTCCCGCCAAGATAGGCCCATGCCTGGGAGACCTGCCTGCTTCTGGAGGCACCCGGAGTTGTGTCCCTAACCTGCATCTTTGGAGCCATCGTGGCTTTTAGCTGGGAAGATGGGTGGATGGTGAGAGCTTGTTAGGGAACAGCTGCTTGTGTCAGCCCGAAGCGAAGAGAGACGACTGGTGCAAGGGGGCTCAGGAGTGAGCAGGATGTCCAGGGTGAGCGGATCCAGAGGCACCTATCACTGCTCTGAGCCCTGAGTGGCTGTGTGGTCACCAGGCCAGTAACAGTCACAGGAATAGGAACACGTGGCATCCAGCAAGCATGCTGCATGCTGGGCCAGCACTGGGTGCCTCGAGTCCTTGACCTCCTCCACCCTCCATAACTTCTAGATGATGGCTACATGGCTTGAGATGGGTCCCTCCCATGTGAACAGCAATGGAGTTCTCCTCATAAGTTAACAAGACCGTGACTTCCTCCAGAGACTCATCCTGCCCCTACAATGGGTGATTATGGCTCAGGAAGCCACAAAGGCTGATCCATGTGGGGTTGGCCACAGGACCCTGGCCACGGTGATTGATGCGAGGAAATCTCGGGTCTCCACTGCAGCACTGCTGGCACTGGGCTTGCAGCTGCCACAACGCCGGCACAAAGCTGCTCTTAGGGTTCTGTGCCCAGAAGAAAAGAATCAGCTTGCAAAAGAAGTCCCTAGGGGAAAAGGACAATGAGAAGGCTGGGAAACAAGGGAGGACTAGGAAGGAACAGAGGAGGCAGAAAAGAGACAAGGTGTGAGAGAGAGGAAGAGGGAGAGGGACAGGGAGAGAGCTACAACATTGTCAAGCTTCTGGATCCAGCCAAGCCTGAAGCTCGACTTCTAGTTACATGAGCCAGTACATTCCCTTTCCTGTCTAAGAAGAAACCGAAAGGTAATGCTATTGAAGATGGGCTTTCTGGCACTCGTACCCTGAAGAATCCTGCGGAAGAGGAACACTGGCATTATGCCCACTTTATATATGAATAGCTGGAGGTTATGCGGGGTTGAAACAAATGATCCAAGGCTACGAGGCAGTGAGCAGGCAATGCTTGGCTTAAGCAAGATCTCGTGCACCTCAAGCTCTTCAGGTAAGGTCTTGAACTCTGTAGAGCTGTCCCGCACCCCCCACACCCGCAAGTCGAGTGTTAGGGATTTTAGAAACAACATGTTTGCAGAGCTTCTGAGACTCAGGGGTGTTTGGGGGGAGGCCAGGGTGGGAGGAAAGAGGGCTGCATGGCGATGAAAAATATAATTATTATTTAAATCAGTTCAGATGCCATGAGGAGAAAAACCAAAGCTTTCGGTGGCATTTCCCTAGTGCCATTTTTAATTCTGTCTTATCAAAACACAGCTGGGATTTGTTTTACAAAAAGGAAAAAAAAAGGTCCTTTAATAAAAGAAAAGAAAATTCTCTAATAAACGTTAAAATAGCCCATAGGCCATCAGGTGACAATGGAAGAAAGGCTGGGGTATTTTAGCAACTTAAAGCAGATTAAAAAACTAATTTGTGGACTCTTTTAGCCAGTACTGCCTTCTCCCTGGGAAGGCCTTGTGTTTTGCATAATGAGGCTGGGACTGAGATTTCAATGGACCCTCACTTTAGGTGGGGGCGGCTTGCTTCTTGTTGCTCTGCCAGGGGTTTAATGGAATCATTTCACTTCCCTGACTCAAACTCTGTACAAGGCTTCCCACAGCTGGGAGAATAATAAAGAGGAGAAATCTCATGGGGCCCTGAGGCCCTTAGACTGCCTGGTTCCACTGCCTGCCACCTCGTCCCTACCCATCCAAACCCTAGCATCTGTGCCCTTTGGTCCACACCATTCTCCTATGTACCCCAGGGCCTTTGCATATGCTATTTCCTCTATCTGGCATGCTCTTCCCATCCTTCTCTACCTGGTTAACTCTATTCATCCTTTGGGTCCTGGCTCAGTTTTTCCTGTCTTAAGGAAATCTGCCTTTCAGATGCCCTGTGATGTGCACCCTCACTTCATCTGCTCTCCTTTCAGGATTATACGCCTAGATGTGCCAGGAGACTGCACAGGCTCTAGGGTTAGACCGGGGTTCAAATCCCAGCCCTGCCTCTTCCACACCAGCACTGGGCTCAGGCAGTCACAGCATCTCTCTAGACTTTCGCTGCATTCAATTTGTTAGCAGTAAAATACACACAAGACTTACCACCTTCATAAGGAGTTTTAAATGTTCAGTGGGGCGATGCTCACATTATTGTGCAACTATTGCTGCTTCCTGAACTTTGCAGCTTCCAGAACTAAAATCTTGCCCCCCTTAAACTTATTTCCCACCTCCACCTTCCCCACCATTCTCAGTCCCCACCACCCTACCTGCTCTCAACCTGACCACTCTGGCACCCCTGAGGAGTGGAGTAGCGCAGGCACCGTTCCTGCTGTGTCTGGTTTAATTCACTTGGCATAGGGCCTAAGAGGCCACCTGTGTCACAGTGTGTGTCCGAATGTCCTTCCTCTTTGAGGCTGACTAATATTCCATTATTCACACTGCACACACAGCATGCTTTGTTCACAAGCCAAACTGTTTATTCTTTCACGGGCACTGGTGCTTCCATCTCTGGGCGGCTGTGAATACTACTTCTGTGAGCGTGGCAGAGCTCCCGACCTTAAACGGGAGATAATCTAGTTCTTTCCTGGCTGGCCAAGTCCTTCAGGACCAGTGAGTGACAACAGTAAGGGGCTGAGCACACAGGAAGCCCCCGCTCACCCCCACCCTCCCCCGGTCAGCAGGTAGCAGGCGGCTCACCCTAGCTGGGAGGCCTGGGCGGATCCATATGAAAGGGTGCAGCCCTCAGAAATGAGCAATGGTGGCAGAAGGAGCTGTCACCACCCAGGGGCCAGAGGGACACGAGGGGGAGGACTTTGGATCCAGCGCTGCTCCCAAAAGGAGAGGATCTCTGAGGGGCTGCCAGGATCCCCCCCTGTGAGTCCTCACAGCGCCGTCACCGTGGGCAGGGATGGTGCTCACTTATCTCTGTGCATCACATTCTGCTTCCCAGGCTCAGTAACCCTCAGGACAGAGGCTCTGCTGCTTGGCCACTTCGCCCCCAAGCCCAGGCAGAGCCTGACAGGGCAAGTGCTCAGGATGTGCTCGCACCCTGTGTCTGGTGAGCACAGGATGAGCATACTGTGCTGTGCAAACCCACATGGGGTGGTTTGTCGATTACTCACTGATAACCAAATATTCACTCTGCAAAGATGACTACATCCACGTTCCTGGAACCTACAGATGTGTGTCCTAGCCTGTGTAGGAAAAGAAACTTGGAAGCTATGGTGAGGTTAAAGGTCTTGAGACAGAGAGGTGATTCTAGGTCACCCCAGTGGGCCCAGGGTCATCACAAAGGTCTTTAGCAGAGAGAACAGAACATTCAGAGGCAGAGACTGAGAGGCAGCAATGGCAAGGGACGGGGAGTGCTTTGGTGCCATGAGCCATGGAGAGTGGGCAGCCTCTCTAGTGCTGGGCAAGACAGGGAAGTGGCTTCAGCCCCGGTACTCCCAGGAGGAACACAGGCCCATCCTCCCGCCTTAAGCCTCTGACTTGCTGAACTGCAAGAATCAGTGTATAGTGTCTATGCCATTGCACTTGGGGGTCACACATCACAGCAGCTGAAAGAACTTACACACTTGCCTGAGGAAGTAGCAGGAGATGTATAGGGCCCAGGTTCTGCCACAGATCAGGGTGAAGAAGGCTCCGGTTTCAGGGACCATAGCAGGGGCAGAGCTCGCAGGGCAGTGGGGGCGAGGCACAGAAAGCCCTTCTGGGGCTCATAAGCAGTGTTGGGCACAAAAACCAGGGAGGCCCAGGGAGAAGCCATTGGTGGCCCCATAGTACTGGCTGGCTCCTTCTCAGTGACACCCAGGTTTCCCTCTTCTGACGAGCCAGTTTCTCAGTCACGGAGCAGGAGCAGAGCAGCAGCAGGACATAAAAGAAGCTGAGGAAAGGAAGCGCCTCTTGAACTTTGGGGCTGGATTGTGGGGAACGGCCGGGTGCCAAGAGCGTCCACAGGCTTCATCCCTCTGCCTGCAGACAGCTTGGGGGCCGCCCTGCAGCTCCCTGCAGGAAGCCTCCTCTGACAGGGCAGAAATGAAAGCTGCCTGGTGACAGTGGAAATGTGACCAACCGTCACAGACAACTCTGCTGCATGCCACGCTCAATTCCATGCGCTGAATTGCCACACGGCCTTCCAGGCAGGGAAGACTGTTAGCTCAGCTTTGCTGTCACAGCACTGGGGACTGAACGCAGGGCCTTCACACTGAACTACATCCCCAGGCTTTCTAGAATGTATTTTGAGACAGGGTCTCGGGAGTCCCCAAACAGTTTAGGCTGGGACTCTGGACCTGCTGTCCTTCTGCCTCTGCTCCTCAGAGTGCTGGAATGACTGGCATGGACCTTACAGCTAGCTATTACAAAAGAGGAAACTGAGGCACAGAGTGGGTGAGTCACAGCCCACGGCCACTGGAAGGAGCAGAACCAGGACTGGACCCCAGCAGCTGCCTCAGGGCATGGATCAGAACTGTCCCATGCCTGGCCCTCCGCAGCCCCCAACGGCATGTGCCTTTCCTATTCTTGCCCTGTGCTGAAAATTTGCCAGACACGAGGTCATGTCATCTTTTCTAGGGTCCTTCAGACAGACATCGGGCCCCCACCCCTGTCTCACAGGTGGGGAATGGTGACCGCAGCTTGGCACACTAAGCAGAGCTCCCTTTCCTCCTCTCGCTGAGTCCTCAAGACAGTCCGCTGGGTTAAGACTCCTGTCTCCACTTTATGCTGGGAATGCTGAGGCTCAGAGAGATTCATTCACTTGTCCAGGGTCACAAAGCCAATGAGTGGAAGAGCAGAGGTCTGAGCCCAGGTCTCTCTGACCATTTCAGGCGCCCCCAAATGAAGCGTTCCATTTCCCCTCCCTCTCCTTTAATAACCAGGCAGGGGCCTGAGCCAGGCCTGGGGGTCATGGTCACTGGATGGTCTGTCTCACCTCAAGCCAGCCGCCCCTTCACAGCTCTTTACTACCTACCTGGTCAGCTCCTTATCCACCACTGGCTTAGGTCAAAACCATCCTGGGTTGATACTGGGGAGCTTCATGGGGGGGCGTGTCCTCTCCCCAATAATTACACTAATAATAATAAATTTGGTTCTGAGCACTTATTTTGTGCCAGGAACTGCACTAGGGTTAATCTCAATTAACTTATTAAACACCCACAGCAACTCTAAGAGAGGGGATACTTTGAGTATTCCCATTCTATTGATGAGAAACTGAGGCACAGGATCAAGACTCCCACTCAAGTCAGCGAGTAAGTGAGAGGCCCAGGTCTGGCCTGTGAATCCAGCAGTGGAGCCCAGAGCCCTACTGGTAACTCCTCTATTACTCAGCTTTGTGTTCACACCCTCTAGGGTGTGCAGCACCCGGGCCCGGGTCCCCCCAGTACAAGCTGAGCTGAGAGAGCTCTGTGGTGCAGCCTCTGGGTCTCTTCCAATCCCCAGATCAGCGAGGCTGATAAAGGAGTCTCCCATAAAAATAAAAAAAAAAAGCGCCTCCTAGAATTATTACAAGGCTTCCAGTCATAAATTCTCTCTTGTTTGGAAGCATGTTTCCCCCAATTAACTCCACCTCCTGTAACTATCAAATTTTACTTGGAGATAGACCATTTCCAACGCCTAGGAAGGATCCTTGACCGGATACCTTCCTTTTCTTCTTCCTTGGGTAATAAACTGACACTGCTGGCCTCAACCTAGGACCCCAAAATTGCAGAGCTTAGATGGTAAGAAGACCTGCTTATCTGATGCTCTTCAATAGAGAAGGTTCGCTTATTCACTCAACGAACACCAGGCACCCACCACATGCCAGTCTTGTCCGAGCACAGGGCACAGCTGTAAAGGCTAAGAGTGCTGCCTTCCAAGGACAGCTACCCACACGCCTCAGTGTCCTCCCAGGATGCATCTCCACCCGGCTCCACCCATTCAGATGCGCCTCCCAGGGCCTGGCACGGGACCCGGTGGGTCTGGCATGATGTAGACTTCAAAACGGAGCAATGAGTGAATGGATGACCACCAAATATCCTATGAACCAAGTACGTGCCTGCAGTTCAAAGAGGAAACTTACTGGAGATGCCAGCTGGCTTGTAGAAGACAGAGGAACCAGCAGATTCATCTCGTCTCTGTGCTGCACGGAAGCCCATGGGGTATTTGGTGCTATGAGGCCTCTTACTTATGGCTACTCAAGACAATGACATCTCTTCTGACTCACTGTGTCCCTGTAAGAACCCAATGAGGTAGGTGTTACTATTCCCATTTTACAGATGAGAAAACAGAGGCACAGTGATCAAAAGCCACTCACCCAGGATCACTCAGCCTAAAGATGACGGAGCAGAGATGAGTGAGAACCTCTGCAATCCTAAGGCAGTCTCTTGGGTCTCCACTCCTGCTGTGGACCAGAGCTCTGCAGCTGTTGGACATGTATAGAGAGGCCACCAGGTTTCCTTGGGTGGTGGGATCTGTTGTAGGGGACTCACACCCCTCCATCCCGCATCCTGTCCTAATAGGGCCGGGGGTGTTGTAGGCTCAGGGAGAGTCACTCACTTTAACAAGGTGGCTGAGATCTCAGCCTAGAACTGTCTGATGCCAAAGAATGTTTTCTTCCAGAATGTCTACCACGTTCCACACACACTTCTGGATATACCCGCATGTCCCTTCCCCACATTGTGAAAAATAGAGTCCCATGCAAGTAAGTCTTCCAGATACCTGCAGCTCCTACCCAGAGCACTTGTTAGTTTAACCATGGGGCTGACATCTTACACAGCGACTGACTCCCTTCCTTTGTCCTGCCTACTAAGTAGGATTTAACAGTGTCTCGGGTTGCCACCAACACCAGCAATTTTGCCATCCTAAAACATAAAGCTGAGCACAAGCTACTGAGATGTACGGGCCATTTGACCCCGACATTAAATTTTCCCAAGCTGTGATTCTTGCATTTTCATGCTTCTTATTTTTGTGATCTCTTCACCTCTACCCTTGCTCCAGGCAGACAGCTGTTGCTTCTGGGTGCTGTGCCTGTGCCTCCTAGCATCTCACACACCCCTCATTGGCCCCTTGTCTGTGTGACCATCCTGGGAAATGAGGTCACTGGGCTTATCAGAACAGTGTGTGAAGGGAGAGTAAACAGGCCCCAGTGAGACGGACCCCAGTGATTCACTTGGGCTCCTCTCCCTCTCTCTCTGTGTTATGTACGATTGGGTTTCCAGGACGAACAGCTTTCTGGCATTAGGATGACCACCCTATGAAGTACCTGAAAGTGGGAGCCAGTCTGATTGTTCCAAAGACACTGGGTGTTCTACCGGTCCTTCAGGGGAGCCCAGGTCCCTGGCTTGTACATGGCCACATGAAATGCGGGTCAGGGCCAGCTTAGCCCTGTGGGGCCCCACGGACTTGGAGACGGGTGAACTGCTGTCCCAGGCCACAGTGCTGATACTTTCAACAGCTCATCACAGCAAACGTGGAGTGGCCCCAGCTCCCTCGAGGCATGGGGGGTCTTTACACCGACCTGCAAAGCCAGAGCCTAGAGTGCTCAGTCCTCAGACCCACATGTGTCATCTGCTGTCCTGGAGGAGGCCTCAAGCTGTTCACAGCCACCTAGGCCCATCTGGCCTTCAGCCTCATCTAAAGACCCAGGTTTACCCTCCCCGCGCTATGAGGAAGAGCCCTGGCCTAACCCATTGTCATGCTGCTGAAGGAGAGGGAGAGGAAAAGGTTACTGGTGTCCAAGCAGTTCCTGAAATGTTCATCACCTCTACCTGGAAAGACAGCAGAGAGAAGACTGGGAGAGGTGTGGCTGAGACTCAGACTAGTGGGTCAGGCAGACCTGGGCTCGAATCTCATCACTGGCATCAGGAGGCTCTAAGGTCCTGCAAGGCCACCTTAGAAAAGAGACCAACATACACCAAGGCTTTGGGGCCACTCCATGTAAGAAAGAGTAGGACAGGAAAGACCAGGCTGGAGAAGTTCTTAATGAGTACCCATAATTCCTCTCCCATTCTCCAGGTGAGAAAACTGAGGCCCAGACAGGGAAAGGGACTTCCTCAAGGTGACTTGGATAGCTGGTGGTTAGAGCTGGGACTCAGGTCCCTGCACTTCCCATTCCAGAGCTCTTCCTTTTGTCTCATACTCACAAGACAGCACAGAGAATTTACAGAAATCAGAAAACAATATAATAATAAGCAACTACGCTAGAAATACGAACATTTAGACAGGAGAACTATCATGTGGGGCTCAGCCCCGCTGCCTGGGGCTCCCAGATGTATTTGCTGAAGTTGGGGTTCGTAGGGGACACAGGTGTCCTCCCAGTTGTCCAGCTAGGAAGACCACAGTCACCTGCCTCCCCTGTCTAGGTGGCTTGGGAAGTCTTCTCCTTCCTGGGGATGCTGTCTCCCCAGCCCAGAGTCCCAGAAGCCCCTGTGCCTATCCTGAGCCTTTGGGTTCCTCTGCCGTAGGGGTCCAAAACTCCACCTGTCACCTGATCCACAGTGATTTAGCCAAGATCATTGATTTCTTGGCTTGCTCTCTTCTTTCTTGGCCATGGCTCAGGATACTAGCTGGGATTTTTAGCCCAGGGCTCAGCAAATGTCTTTAGTTTAAGGGGCTAAATAATAAACACTTGAGGCCCTGAAGGCCACATGCTCTCTGTCACACCTAGTCAACACTGTCCTTCTCACTCAACAGCAGCAACAGACAATATATAAATGAATGGGTGTGACAGTATGCCAATAAAACTTTATTTACAGAAACAAGTCGTGAGCCAGACTTGCCAATTCCCTGTACCACATCATTCCAGCCTGGGTCTGACACCTCCTCTGTGACTACGGGAACCAGTTTGTCTTGATTTGTGTGAGACTTTCCCTATTTTAGCACAGAAAGTCCCACATCCCGGAAAAACCTGGGTGTTAGACAAACCAGGGTGGTTAGTCACCCTCTCTGGGATTCTGAGGCCACTGGTTTCTCCCATGAGAGGAGAAGGGATAGGAAGCAGGGGGTGGCCATTTACTACTGTGGATTCCAACCTGGTGCCAGGCAGTGTCTCTGGGCTTTTGTCAACATCACAAGGGTACAACAAAGTGGGCCTGCAGCTGCTCCCAGGGAGAGGGAAGGGCTAGACAGGGCCCAGCAGGTACCGCTCCAGCACCCAGCTCCTGCTTCCTCTTCAGACCACACAAGCTCCTCAAGGATAGAGCTGGGGCAGCTCCTCTTTGTACCTTCAGCGCCCAGCACAGAAAGTGAGCAAACACTGATGCTGAATGAATGATATGATGCCAGATGGAAGAAGGGAGTGGAGGGAGGGGGTGGTTGGGTGCATTCATGAGTGGATGGATAGACGGATGGATTGATGGACAGACGGATGGGTCAGTGGATGGATAGATGGGTGGATGGATGAGTGGGTGGATGGATGGATGGATGGATGGTCAGTGGATGGGTGGGTGGGTGGATGACTATAGGGAAGGATAGATGGATGGGTAAATCTCCCCCCATTCCGACAGATACTTCACACTTCTGAAGCATGATTCATTCCTGCAACCCAACCATCAGGTGAGCTAAGGGAGAATGGTGAACAATGCATGTCAGTTTTGTCAAATATGCCCACCAGCACTGGGGAGGCACCATGACATCGTGGTTAAAAACACAGTCTTTGGTGTCAGGTAATCTGCATGCAAATCCCAGGAAAGCTTCTCCAGGACTTTGTGACCTGGGGAAATCATTTCGCCTCTTTGAGGCTCGCAGATTGTAAGAAAAAGATTATAATAGAAACTATCTAATAGAGTTGCTATGAGTGACAGGTGATATAGATAAAGGCTTTGGCATGGTGGTTGAACCTAGTGAACACTGCATAAATGTTATCTGTCACTGCGATCACTGTTCATGTGAGGTAGACAGAGAGCCAGGTAGGGATCGGCCAACAGTGCTGAGAAGTACAGCTATTCATTATGTACCTCTGAATGAGTACCAAGGTCAAACAGGAGAAGGAAACACAGATTATTTACTGGTAACTCCAGTAACTCCATTGGTTAGCTATGACCCCAGCAATGGTGCATAACAAACAACTCCCAATGCCGGTGAAGGAGGAGAAGCAGCATTCACCTAGCTACCTGGCTGGGATTCGGGTGTGCTAGGCTGGGTGCTGCTCTCCACTGGGGGTGGGCCAGGCTCACGAGGCAGCAGCAACCTCAAGGAAGAGCTTCCCAGTCCTAACAGAAACACACAAGGTCCCCCAAGGCTTAAGCACAGTGGTCATATTGTCACCTCTACCCCACCTAGTGGCCAATGCTAGTCACATGGCTGAAGCCAAGCGAAGGATCAGGAGCATAATCCTTGCCTGCCCCTTGAGGAAGAAGACAGGTGAAGTCTCCTGCCTAAGGCATCAGTCTGGGGTGGGAAGAACTGCCGCAAGAGATGCACCTACCCGCTGACACACCCCGGCCAGACCTTGGAAAGGGGCCCTGCTGCCGGCCCTGCCACACTCCTCAGCGTCTCTCTCGGCAGTCCCTGCCTCAGTCACAGTCTGGGCGGACCCCGAGCACGACTGGCACTGGCGGCGCATGGGGACCAAAGCCCCACTCGTGCCCCACCTCAGTTCCCATCTTCCCAACATCTGGACCTGCTCCGGGGAGCCATTAATCTCAGGCAATTTCTTTCCTCACTTGATTTGTTTATTTAAGGAAAACAAGTTGCTCCTAATTAGAAACACTGCTGTCGAGATGTTCAGCACATCCAAGGCTGCCTATTTTCAGACCTTCTGCCTAAAATTATACCTGCACTTTCAACATCTGTGAGTTTGTTCAGCAACAGCCCTACGTGGAGGTTTCTGGCAAGAGAGACCTAGGCTGTTGCAGTGGGAGGCGGGGCTGGGGAGCACAGAGGGGTGGGGAGCACACAGGGGTTCAGAGCACTGGCAAGCATGGGCACTTGGAAAGATGAGCACACAGCACCCCAGTCCCGCTCAGAACTGGCACAAACTGCCGGAGCAACACACAGAAGGAGCCCAGCACGAGCAGTTCAGACCTACAGCAGGCAGAAGAGCAGTCCTCCAGGGCAAGGCTGGCTTCTGTTTAAAAGTGCACGGGAGCATTTGTGCATGCACACACAGGCACTCAGACACAGCCTCTGAGATGTACTTGCCAGGGAGCCCACACACATACCTGAGGCTCACGCAAAGATCACACCATCACACTCAGAGGCAAACATGCTCAGAAACACATCCATGTACACCCAGAGGCAAGCAATACCCAGGAATACACACTCAACCACCCCTCACAGGTGTGCACAAATTACACCACAACACACAGGAACACACATTCAGAGGCACTCACACACACAGAGACAGGGTCAAATGTACACTGCAACCAACACACCCAGGTACCAACACTCCAACACACACATACACAGAGAGATATAACTGCATGTGCAACACTACCTACAGGCATACACTCATAGATATGCCTGTACCCAGAGAAACACACAAAGTTTATACCGCAACACACACTCAGAAATATGTTGGAACTCACAACATGTACATTGTAGCACTCACAGATGCACATGCTCAACAACTCACACGCATATGCAGACATGAAAAACAGGTACACACCCACAGACAACTGAGTGTGCAATGTTACATAGAGAGAGACAGAGGTATACACAGAAATGCCCTGATGGCTGTGCAGGTACCTAAGCCCCTAAGTGCACCATGCTCACACACACTCACCTCCCTGCACACGCATGCAGCTCTCACAAACACACACACTGACATGTGGGAACGGAACACAGAGCCACTCAGACATGCACCCAGACAGGCACGTGCAGCTTCTCAAACACAGGCATTTCTGCATGGGCCTTCTCAGCATTCGCATGCACGCACACTCGCACACACATTCACACACACACACACACACACACACACACACACACACACCTAAGGTTCTTGTGTAAGTCATCCTCTCATATGCACATAGGCACAAACTACATGTGAATGCACATGTTCACACTCATGTACACACACATACACACACATGCACACACGTACACACACATTCCACCAGGAATGCAAGCTGTTAGTTTCCTCAGGGTCTGAGCCAAGTGCATAGACTAAAGCAGCACACAGTGTATTTGCTCCTGCTCGGCCACACCACATACCCCCAGCTCCCCTGCAGCCAGTGGGGGTGAGAACTGCCCTTCTACCAGGGGTCCCAAGCAGGGACTCAGAGCCACCCCCAAGCTCCTAAACCAGCCAGAAAGAAGTCAGAACAGTCTGCTGTTGACCCCCACAATCTCAGCGCCCCCTCCAAGGCTGTACAAGAGTTCTTTCCCCGGTGTGGCTGTTCCTGTCCAGAACAGCAGACCCCTGCCTAATGTGGAGCAGTCCTCAGCCCCTCAGCAGATGGGATGCTTGACACAGGACGGACAGGACTTCTCTGCTCTAGGTCCCTAGACAGCTACAAAGTTGAAGCCATAGAGGCTGCTTACCACACCACCTCCTGTTGTCATGGCGACACAGCAGCTGGGTGCATCCAGCCCTCCCAGACTGCCCTGGGCTCCCCACTGGGAGCAGCTGGTCCAGCAGTGCTTTTAAGATGAAGCAAGAGGAGGTGGGGACTGCAGGTATCAGGTGATTGGAGAGAACGAGGACACTGCCCCCTAATCAAGGATCGCCTGGTGCTTAGAGTGGGTGAGAGCCAGTCTCACCAGGGTAACAGCACCCAGATGCCCATGCACAAGTCCCAAAGCAGAGAGCCCGCTGCTATGAATGCTGAGCTCCACGCTCTGCTAGACACTGGCCACTCCCCTACTCCATCTCATTCAGGGCTCCCAGCGCCCCTCTGAAGTAGGAGCTATGACATTTTATAGAGGAGGAATCAAAGCTTGGGAAAAGAAGTGACTGGTCAAACTTAGATCTGATCTCAGACCTGGGTCTTTTCAACACCTCCTGGGTTTTTGAAAATCTCACATGTGGCACTGCCCAGAGGCATATGGTCTCTGAATGGAGACCTTGGAGGTTGTGTGTCACTCCCCATGTTAGAGACACAGCCGCCGGAGCCCAAAGAGGGCTAGTGATTTGCCCAAAGTCACACAGCAAATGGAGGGCAGGTGTGAAGCTCATTCTCCTGACCCAGCACTGGGGCTCTCCCCAAGACATTAAGCACTAGGCCATGACATCCTGGAGGAATTCCTGGGTTTTGGCAGCCTAGGAAAGCTGCCTGTAACCTGACCCCTCCCCATCGGAATCCCAAGCAAGAAGAGGAGGTGCTCTGGATCCCTTCTCAGGCCCCAAGAGCCACGGAGGAGGCACGCGGTAATGCTACGCACCTAACCCTAGCAGGGGTAATTAGAGCACCAGGGGAAAGTTCCAACCCTCTAGTCGAGACCAGAAACACATCCAGTCTCTGCCTCACAGACACATCAAGTCCCAACCAGCAGGATGACAATCTGACCCCAGCCTTCAGCTGCAGCCCCAGCAGAGAAGCCTGCTCAGGCCAGAGGTAGCTCCAAAATCACCCTTGGTGGCCTCTCCTGAGCACACTTCTCACAGGGAGGACGAATAAGCTAGTCAAACTTGTGAGCTATATGTGGGATGCCGCAGAGCTTCAAGGGGCCCGAGGTGTGGGGGGACCACCCACATCCCCAGAGCTGGGGCAGCTGTGCCAGGACACCCTGTCCACTTGTCCCTTCCACAAAAAGTTTGCACCTCCCCAGGCGCTAGTCTGAATGGTCTCATTGAGTAGTTCAGGAAACTTCCCCATTTTTTTTTCCTCACTTAAAAGCAGCCTCTTTGGAACTACAAGGAATGAGTCGACCTCCGCCCCTCCTAGCCGCTCTGCCAAGGAGGTGCACTGGCTCCTGTGATGACACTTGGGACTGCTGGAAAGGCTTGAATGGGGGCAATAGGGCTCAACGGGCCCTACTCGCCCCATTCCCTCTTCTTACACACAGGCTCATACCTCAGAGTGGACATTTCAAGTGTGCAAACCCCTTTACACAAAGCCAATCATTGCCCAGATGCAGGGGACCTCACCTGTCTGTGTCACCTCATAGAGCTAACTTGTAAATATGACCTGCTCCTTCTCCCTGGTAACTCCCAGAGGGCCCAGAAGGCGTGATTCTCGAGCCAAATCTAAGGACCCCGCCTTCCCCCTGAAGAGTTCAGTTGAGAAGTCCTCCTGGGCAAGATTTTGGGCGTCAGAGAGATGCCCAGAGCAGGGACGCCTGGATGAGCCAGCACGTCCCATCCTAGGCCAGAGGAAAGTTTGTCGTCCCCCAGGGCTGGGCTGTCGCATCTCTGGGTTTTCTCTGGGGCTCTGGACGGTGAGCCCCGGTCTGCGGGAAAGCGGCCTGGACGGCAGCCCCGCCTGGGCACAGGGATCCTTGCGCAGCAGCCCTGCGCCCCGCTCCCTTCTGGCGCCTCCCAGCAGGTCCAGGTCCCCGGCTCCTTACCTGAGGAGTCCCAGCCACTTGCAAACTCTGCCGGCGGAGCCCAACCTGCGCCTGGGGTCCCTCCCCGCTCCTCTCGAGTCCAGCTTGGCGCGCCCGTTTCGTGGGCGCCGTCCCAGCCGCCAGCTGCTGCAGTGCCATCAAGAGAAGCGGAGCCCGGATTTCCTTCCTCGCCTCCCCGGGTCCTCCAGCCCGGCCCGAGGCTATTTCTCCGCTGCAAGGGCCATCCTCCGCGCCGCCAGCGGGAAAGTGCGAGAGCGTGCGCCCTGGACTGCAGCAGCGGCGGCTACAGCGCTGGCCGGGGACGAGGAGGCGGTGGCGACGCCAGCCGGCGAGCCGGAGGCGGGCAGAGGCAGAGGAAGTGAGAGCCCGGCCGCCGCGAGCCTGGAAGGCGGGCGAGCGGGCGGCACTGCGGGTGCCCCGCGCCACCGCGAGGCCCCGCGCAGGACCCGCCCGGGGATGCCTGGCCTCCACGCCGGATGCGGCCGCCTGGCCTGTCGCGCGCTGCCTTCTCGCCGCCTCGCCGGCCGCCCAGGACTTCGCGTCTCCAGCCCCAGCTCTCCGCGCCGCCGCCAGCAGCGCGCTTCAGACCGGCGCGCTCCTCGCCGGAGCCACAGCTCTGCCTCCCGCTTAACTCCTTGCGCGCCACCCGGTCCTCCCCAGCCTCCCGTGGAGCGCGGCGGCCTGGACCTGGCTGCGCGGAGCTCCAGGCCTCAGTCTCCTGGTCTGTGAAATGGGCTGGATATCCACGTTGTAGGGGGGGTGGCAGAATTAACTGAGGTGATTACGCAAAGGACCAAGATGCCTGGCACTGAGTTATCACCCCATAAATGGCAAAGTGTTGCTGCCGCAGCTCAGAGGCTTGGTACATAGCGCCTTGCAAACAGTAAACACCCCCCCCAAAGGGCAGCTTTGCTCATTGGGGTTTAGGTTGCTGTTTCAACAGGCTGTAGGTTTTAGCTGTGTGACCTTTGGGTAAGAATCTCTCTCCCGCTCCCTCTCACCTTCTACACTCTGGGATCTTGGGCAAGTCAAAGCAGGAGCTCTGAACCTCCTTA
Organism: Dinomys branickii; assembly: GCA_004027595.1. Classification (NCBI taxonomy): domain Eukaryota; kingdom Metazoa; phylum Chordata; class Mammalia; order Rodentia; family Dinomyidae; genus Dinomys; species Dinomys branickii. Next base: position 80,187 of record PVLD010005958.1, on the reverse strand, counting down.
TGTTCACCTGCAAAGTGTGGCTGCCAAGGCCTAAATCAAAGAATTCCCAGCCGTCCTCCAGTGAAGGCCCCTAACTCCTGCAACAAAAGCAGAGCCTCTTTCTCTCTTGACCTGGTTGGCAGCTACACAGGTGTTTGCGTTAAGTCGCCGGACTGTATGTTTACATATCAAACACACTTCTGTATGTGTGTTAAATTTTAACTTTTGAAAAATCTGGGTTTGTGTTTGTTTGTTTGTTTGTTTTCAGTGCTGGGGTTCAAACCCAGAGCCTTGGGCGAGCTGGGCAAACCAAGATACACTCTCAGACCCCCAAGTTTTTTCTTCTTTTTTAGTGACAAATCTTGAACCAGTCAATTGGGTTGAAGTTCAGACTTAGCTACTTTTTAGCTATGTGATCTTAAGCAAGGAACCTCACTGAACCTTCCTCATCCACAAAATGGGAGACGAAATGATAGATCACACACAGGGCCTGCTCTCAGGTAGTGTCAGTGGTCATGGTCACATGTCTTACAGTGTCACCTACATCCCAGGGGAGAGGGGCGTTCGAGAAATAACTGGCAGATTGAGTGTGAGCCTCAGAAAGAATTGCAGGTAAAATACACGACGCCAGATTCCAGTTTTAGCATTGAGGAAGGAGGTAGAGAAGAGGAATTCCTGGAAGGAGGCGGCCTGAAGGCCAAAGGGGAAATGAGGAAGCTGGTGCTCCGAAAACCACAGAATGACAGCTGGTCCACAGCCGGGAAAAACAAGAGGGTGTGTGTACATGCTACAGGCTTCTGGGGAGCCCAAGATAAGCTTTCTAAAGACCGCGAAGAGCACCCACCTCTAACGATTAACCACGCCCGGAGACACATGTAGTATAGAATACCCTAATCGACAGAGAGTGACCCCAACTCAGTGGACTGTAATCTCAATTAATTAATTGGCATCTCATTTATATTGCAGTTTTGAAACTCCCATCATGGGCTTTGGAGGCCATGAGAGTTCCTCAAAGGTCTGTATAGGAACAGAAATTCCCTCCTTCAACAGAAAGGAGACTTGTCCCTGGTTGGAGAGAATTGCCATCCCCCTTCACAGAGCCTTTCTCTCCTCGCAAAAACCCATATAGCTCTGACATCTGGCTTCTTCCAGGGCTGTGAGCTCTTCTCCCTGGCCCCTGGCCCCTGCCACCCTGGACAGTGGATCCTGACTGGTAAATCTATGCTCTCACTTCTACGTTTGTGTGTCCCCCTCAATGCCTTGTTCAAGATACCAAGAACCTAAGACAATCACAGCCCTCAACAACAGTGTCTGTCTGAAATTTGACATGGAACAGACTTACCATTTCTTTTTCATCATTTACCTGGAATTCAAATACAATTGGGTGTCCCATCCTTTTATTTACTAAATCTTGCTACTCTCACCCCATCATTATTAGCTGTGTGCCCTGGGGTAAGCTGCTTAACACCTCAGACCTTGGTTGCCTTATTTATAAAATCGAAATGAAGATCCCTTCCAATAGCGACAAAAAGATGAAGACAATTAAGGTAGGTAGGTGAGATGTTCCCAGCATCTAGTAAGCACTTCTAACTTGCTCCTTGTATGTCCCACCATCTACCTCTTTTTTTCTGTTCTTACTCATTTGCTTTGTCCAAATCTTGGAGTTTTTCAGGGCTCTCGCAGCCTCCTGTAGCCCTGTTGCTGGCCTTGAAAACTAGCAGACTATGATTGGGTATAAGATGTAAGCAGTAAAGCAGTAAGATATTCACAGTCAGTGAATCAGTTATGGTAGATAGGAATGACATCTGGTTCTTATAGCCCCAGCAACAGACGAACTCTAATCTTTGAGAAGGGCTTGCCCTGCTCAGTTTATCCCTGCCAGCGCTCGTGTCTCAGGTTTCTGACAAAGCCTCTTCCTCTCTCCAGCGTTCTGTGTCAGCTCAGAATCTTAGTGTTTCTGGCTAAATTCTGCTGCAGAACTCCTGGAGAAAGTAGGAAAAACAAAGCAATCTTTAAAATCAATTGTAAAGATCAAGGCAGAATGATATAAGAGAGTTTCTAAGCATAACATCAGATAACACCTTTAATTTTTGTTCCCCCCCCTCAAAAAATGAGCCACTAACCCATACATCACTGTCATTTGAACCTCCATGTTTAAAAATAGGATTTGCTCTAATTTCCTGAGTAGCTGAAGCCAAAGAAGAGACTGGGTCAGTCAGTAGTAAGTTGTCTGCATTTGGGGGTAAGTAACTCCTCTTTGACAGTGCTGCTTTCGTGGGTGAGGAGAGGACTCGCCTCCAGGGGTATCAGGAAAATCCTGGCAAAGATGAAGAACTCTGCACTCAGAGAGACCTGGGTTGGAGCCCCAGCTATGCTTTCTCCTACCAGGACAGTGGTGGGTAAATTATTTACACAGTCTGAGTCTTCTCTTTTAAAAAATAGAGATAGCTGTAGTTCCAAGCTTATGAGGATTTCACACAGTGTGAACAGTAGGTCCCTGTGGGCTACACGTGAGTCATGACTTCGTATCCTGATGACCTTGGGTGGACAGGGTACACCCATGGTAGAGGGAGGATGCCATCTACTCAGGGCACCAGAGAGAATTCTAGTCCCAGAACTAAAGCAGTTAGCTAGTAAACTTGCCAGTTAGATGGTCTTTCTCCAGGCTCTACACATCTGACTCACACATCAGTGTGACTGTGTGGAAGAGAGATACATCAGGCCACGGTCTGAGGGGCAGAGGCACTGGGCAGGAGGCCCCTGTGTTGCAAGGAGCTGCCCACACTAGCCGGCCACTCTCTCTGCTGCCACGCCTCGCCACTTCCTCTGTGAAGTCCGCCACTATCCCTGTCCTTGGTGCAGACCCTCTATCACCCTACCCCATCTGACGCGGCTGGGGTGCTGTCCCACAGGTCAACTCCTACAGGTCAAAAGCTGTGTCTTGTAACCAACTCTGTGTCCGCAGCACCCCACAAGGGTTTGGTGTATAGTGGGTGCTCAAGAAGAAACTGATATGTGAATTAAATTGCCCAGTTTTATCAAGGAGGTATGCAGCAGAAAGGAGAAATTCTTATCTCCATCTGTTCAAGCTGCTCTAACAAAATACCATAAACTGACTGGTTTATAAATATTTAAAATTTATTTCTCACAGTTCTGGAAGCCAGCAGTTGAAGATCAAGGTGTGGCAAACTCAGGGTCTGGGAAGGGTCTGCTTTCTGGGGTAGAAAAGGCGAAAAGGGGATGGCCAGCTCTCTGGGCTCTCTGAGAAGGGAGCTGGTTTTAAACAGGAGGCCCCACCCTCCTGATCTAGTCACCTCCCACAGGCACTGCCTCCTAAGACGATCGCCTTGAGGGGCAGAATTCCAGCACTCAGATTTAGGGGAGGATATTCAGACCACAGAACTCTGTATAATGAGGACGGTTCACCCATCAAAATTTTGGTACACAAGCGTGAAGACTGCCTACCACAGCACTTTATAATGAAGGAAAACTGGAAAGAACCGAAATGCCCATCAATAAGAGAATGGGATAGATCAATTCTTAAAGGGCGGCAGTGAAAGTTAATGAACTAGAACTCTATGTATCATCGTGGATTGATCTCAAACATTATAGTGTTGAGTCAGGGGTGGGAGAAGCTACTCACCAAAGGACACATAGGATAATATCACTTACTATGACTCAAAAGCCTGCCAAGCAATTCAGGATATTTTTATAAATTTATATATATTGCAAAGCATGGAAGAGTCGCAAGAGGGTTAAGTGTGTTTTCCGTGTTCTGTTTTTCAAGACAGTTTGATGGATACATTGTATTATTCTCGCATGTTTTTGTATACCTGAAATAGTTCCCACCCTTGTTCCAACAGTCTCTGGCTGTGCTTCCTGTAGGAGGGATTTAACCTCTCTGAGCTTCAGTTTCCTCAGCATTGCAGTTTTTCCAACATTGCACCTTTGAAGAATTAAATGAGATAATGTATAGAAATCAATTACTTTAATTACACAGGCACTTAACACACGATGTCTGTTCATATCATAGTAAATCTCACCACCAGTCAATCTCAAAAATTATCTGAGGGCTGCAAACATCTGAGAAGATCACACAAGTCTAATTGCTTTTTTGTAGGTGCAAACCCTGAGACCCTGAGCCCGGACAGGGTAAATAAATTGTCCAGGGAGGAGTAAGAAGGTCAAGAGTAGTGAATTAATTAATTAATTTACTTACTTATTTCTTAAGGCAGGGTCTCACTGTGTAGTTCAGGCTAGCCTTTAACTCGCTATATAGCTCAAGCCAGCCTTGAAGTCTTGGCAGTCTTCCTGCCTCAGCTTCTCAAGTGCCACCCCACCGACACGTTCAGAGGGCCCCTTGACGAAGGTGCTGTGTGGGGCCTCACTTCAAAGGCTTCTCCCGCAATCCCTGCAGAAGCCCCTACTTCCTTGTAGAGAACCTCAGCTGGCCACAGGCGGGGGCTGACACAGCTGGGACACATCCTAGAGGCTGGGGACACGTGCCACTTTAGCAGTCTTACCTTGGCTTTGCTCCCCTTTCTTCCCTAATTCTAAAGCACATTTATATCATCATGAAAGAGATTGAGGATAATCACGTTGCAAGATTGTCCTTTTCTAATTTATCTTTTCAATTAGCCAAAAATGTGATACTTAAATATCTTGCCACAAATACACACTCTAGGGTGCATTCCTCATGATCGCCCCAAACTAGAAGTAGCCTGATGGAAGAAAGGCTAGGCCATATGGTGCCCACCCAAAGGAACGCTAGGCAATCGTGAGAATGAACACACTCTGGCCACCATGGCTACGTGGCTAAGTCACAGATGTCATGTTCAAGAAAAGAAGGCAGCGCAGGGCATATAACTCAGTGGCAGAGCACCTGTCTGGCAAGTACAAGGCCCTGAGTTTGATTCTCAGTACCAAAAAAAAAGGGAAAGAAGCCAGACCCAAAGCGGTGCATGTGATCTGCCATTTCTATAAAGTTCAAAACTACCCAGGCTGCTCACTTGTAGAGGAGAGGTTATGCTTGAGCAGAAGGTTGTAAGGGGAGGAGTCGGGGGAGGGGAGGGAAGAATTTGGGGAGCTGAGAATGTTCCATTACTGCTCTGGGTGCTGGTTATGGGGAAATGTTCCTTGTGAACATAAATTGAGCTTTATTGTTTGTACAGATGTTAGACTTCATTAAAAATGTTCTCAAAGTGTAAAAATGAGCAAATTCCACTGTTTTAACTCTTATTAGTTATGGATACCTAATCCCCGTGCTGGATCAGCCACAGAAGAGAGGTAGCTGTAAGACTCTGAATGAGCTTCCCTGCCTAAGCCTTGGCTTGAACAGACTGGCTGAAGCCAGTTTTCGTTTCAGGTTCACTGAAAAGGAGATTGTCTAGGTAGACCCAGGCCAGGTGGGGACGAGGCCATTACCTGAGTCACATGATCCAGAAAGACAGGCAAACCAACCAAATTATCTGATTTGGCAGATTGGCAGGATCAAATGTCCCAGATAAGGGTCACCCTGCCATGGTGACACTGCGTACTGTAACCAAAATGCCTGCAAGGTGGACCATTTGACTGGGGCCATGTCCCCAGAGAGAACAGAAGTCTGCGTCTCCCCTGGGTCTGATTTCAAGAGGAGCCCCAGGAGTGTCTACAGGGGCCACAGAAAGGTAGGGCAGTGCCGGACCTACAGGGGCTGCAGCCACCCCACTCTCCGCGCTACCACTCCTGCCCTGGGGGGCTCCCAGACCACGCCCTGAGCTGCAGACCATAGATTATCTCATTCCATTCCTGCTTAATAGCAGGGGTATCTGTTTTGCAAAGGAGGAAACTGAGGCTCTGAATGGTTGAATGAGCCTCTCAAGAAAGTAGTGGAGGGGCTGGGGACATAGCTCAGTGGAATAAGTGCCTGCCTAGCAAGCGCAGGGTCCTGAGTTCGATCCCCAGTACCGCCAAAAAAAAAAAAAAAAAAAAAGAAAGTAGTGGAATCGGGCTGGGGATGTAGCTCAGTGGAATAAGTGCCTGCCTAACAAGCACAAGGTCCTGAGTTTGATCCCCGGTACCAGAAAGAAAGAAAGAAAAAGAGACAGAAAAGAAAAGAAATAGAATCACTTATGTTTCTGGATGTCCCTCCAAGCCAATTTCTAGAAAGTAAGAAAGAAAGAGAGAGAGAGAGGGAGGGAGGGAGGGGAGGAAGGAAGAAAGAAAGGAAAGAAAGAAAAAGAAATAGAATCACTTGTGTTTCTGGGGACCCCTCCAAGCCAATTTCTTCCCCAGGAGGGCTGTTCCCTAGCTTTCTCCACGGATACTCATGTGCAGGATTCGAGAAGCCTTACCTCTCAGTGGGGTGCAGATAGAAGGGTGTGGGACTGTTGGAGGAAAGCTTTGTAGACACTAAAGAGGGAAGGAACCGGAGGGAATAGGGCCTTTTGGGAAAAAAAGGAGGAAGCAAGGGTGGGAGGGAAGGAACTGCAGGGAGAGCCCCAAAGTTGCAGTGTGGCTCTGGGACGGCCTCATCAGCCCCATGAAAACCCCAGAGCAAAGCCTATCCCTCTGCTGAGCTCCACTGAGGCAGGAGTGGCCCAGCCTGATAGTCTTCTGCGGGTCACAGGATCAGCCAGAGGTTTCTGAGCATCAGATTATTCGGTAAGTTGGTTATGGGAAGGGCAGGGAGTGGAGTATCTCTTAAGAGCACCTATTATTGTTTATTGCGTGGCTATCTGTCCCCCTGGACTCTAAGCTACAAAAAGGAAGGATTATCCTGTCTAAAAAGCAAGCCTAGCATGAAGTAAATGCACAATACTTATGGGCTAACAAGCTCCCCTGACCAGCTCTTCTGTATCTGTTGATCGCCACACATTTCCCAAGTATGTTCCACAGAGTATATTTTACTGACTTAAAGTAAGGAGTAGATTTGGGGTCTGAGTTCAAATCTTAGACCCAGGTCTTCCTAACTATATGATATTAGGCAAGTGCTCTTATCTCTCTGAGCTTCAGCTCACTCACCTGAAGAATGAGAATAATAATACCTATCTATAAATGAGATGCTCTTCTAACAATATTTGATCTTTATCATGGATAGATAGTTACTTTAGTGTTTGTGGTTATTCAGTAAACTGTGGGGTCTTGCTTCTTAGACACTAATATCTCAAAGTAGATCTTCACTTCCACAAAAAAAATCATGATCTGCATTCATGGTGCCCCTCTTATGGGGAGTGAGGGTCTGAGGGTCTGTTTTTTATCATCCTGTGCCGTGTGTCCAGTTACCTGTCTCACAAACCCTCCCTGGAGGCAGGGTTCACGGCTTATTGGTCTCTGTTGCCAGCATTTTGCAAGGGGGTCAAGCGCTGTAGCAGGGATCCAGTACCTGCAGGTTCCTGACCCCAAACTGGTGCTGCGGCCACATGATGCCATGTCATACACACTCCGTCATTTAACCCCCACAATAGTCCCCAGGTAAGTGGTACTGTTTCCATTCCACAAATGGAGAAACTGAGGTCCACATTTTCTCAAACTTTCAGAAGTTTGATGACTTCAGGCCTGGGTCACCCTGACTCCACATGGGCTTTTCCATGGGGTCACATTGCTGTCACGCCTGGCTAACAGATCAATCCTGGAAGCATCCCAGAAGGCAGCACAATGCCCTCATTCTCTCCGGAGATGCCAGGCTGGCCTCCAGGGAAATGCTGTTAGAAATCAACCTCTTCCAGCACATTCGAATTTAGACACATCAAGTCTTCTGGGAGCAGAGAGAGCTGCAGACTTCTGGGCTGGAGGATTTTTACCTTGAATTTGGCAGGAGTCGGCCTGACCCGGTTACAGAGCTGTTCCAAGAAGCGTCTGTCTTTTGAATGTCATTTTCTCCTATGTCTTCACCGTTCAAACTTTTTTCCAAGTAAATACACTCAGGAGCCCCAGCCCATATGTAATCACAGTGACACTGGCTGAGCTCTGACACCGTGGAAGTCTGGAGTCTGCAGGTCTGGGACTATCAGGTTCGTTTTGGCCTTGTAATCTCACTATTTCTGGGCAGTTATTCATGACCCATTTTACAGATGGGAAAAGAAGGCGCAGGAAAGTAAGTCACCTGCCCAAAGTCACAGGGCTGGAAATGATGCAGCTGAGAACGATCTGGCCTGGATGAGATCAGAGCCTGAAATAAAGAGCAAGCACACAGGCGGCTAGGAGGGAGGGTATCCGCGAAGCAGGAGCTCCTTAAGGACGTAGGGGACAGGGTAGTCCTTGATGCTCTGCCTCTGCCTCCTGTCTGCATCCTTTGTACCCTCCAGGGCCAGCAACAGCAGTGCTCTTGAACACACACAGCCCCGGCTTCACCACGGCTCAGTGGCCTCCTGGCACCCACAGCAGACCACCCACCCTCTTGTCCCCAGTGCCAGGGCCTTTTGCAGTCTGATTTTAAGTCCACTTTCTGCTCCATTTCTACCATTCGCCTCCACCCTCCCCATCCTCCTCCAAATGCTTGAAGCGGTCACCACCTGGCCTTTGCATATGCTGTTTCCGCCCCTTGGAACATTCTTTCCTTCCTTCATCTCATTTCTCTACCCAACAAAATCTGCTCACCCAGCTTTTTCACATTGCCCTTCTTTGGGATGCTGTGGTTTCTAAAACTCTACAGCTTTGCTCATAAAAGAAGGCCAGGGAAACTACAGAGAAATTAGATTGTCCCAGAGAATCTTATTATCCTCATGCCTTTTGACACGATCAGACAAGACAATTCCATATCCATGATCTAGCTCAAAGCAATACATCTCAACATCCATTTACATAAGCTGGACCCTCGCCTTTAACTCAAACTTATTGTTCTATTTCCCAGAAGGTCATAGTTCATCTTGTAGGACCTGCTCCTCCTTACCCCAGCCCTGTGTATCAGGAGGAAGCCATCCCTGATGTCCTTGAGCCCTTGAGCCAAACTGGTCCAGTCTTAGAATGTCATGGTTTGGCTACAGAGATTGGGCCACATATTGGCCCACATGACCCAAGCTCAGCCAATCAGAGAACTTCCCTGGGAATTTTCTTACTGGTGTTTGTGGGAAGCAGCTCTCATTACTGTGTTCATGAAACTGATTTTGAAGGGTCCAAGCTACTTGGGATGTTGGTTAGATCCCATGGGGAAGAAGCAGCATGCCGGCAAGGTATGCCAGATAGAGTAAGTTGATGAATTAGTTCCTGCAACTAGCTGCACATTCTGATCGAGTCAAAGAACCAATTGGTAGGTCTCTGGCAGCTCAAGTGCAAGATGCTTTTGGAGACTTAAAAGTCTAGGGTTCTGAAAAATGTGGCTTAAAAACCCTTCCCAAAGTATATCACATTACAATGTCATCAGTAAATATTTATGAAGGTCTCAACATGGACCAGGATCTCTGCTAAGTAATGGAGACACAGAAGTGGGTCAAAAATGTGATCCCTGCCCACACAGAGCTTACAGACTGGAGTTGTGCTTCCAATGCAAATAGCCATAGGTCACATGTGGCTGTTTAAATTTAAGATAATTAAAGTTAACTAAAATTTAAGATTTAGCCAAGAAAACAAGGCTTCCAATTAAAAATGGGAAAGGATTTAAATAAACATTTCTTAAAAGAAGAAATACAGATGGCCAACAAGGATAGGAAAAGATGCTCACTATCATTAACCAACAGAGAAATGCAAATCAGAACCACAGTAAGAATCATCTCATACCTGTTTGAATGGCTGTTACTGGAAAGACAAAGAATAGGCGTTAGTGAGGAGGCTGAGAAAAGGAAGCCCTTGTGTATTACAGATGGGGGTGTAACTCGGCACAGGCATGAGGAAAAACAGTATGGAGATTCCTCAAAATATTAAAAGTAGATCTCCCGTAAGATCCAGCAATCCCACTTCTTGGCCTGAAACCAGACACAATGAAATCAGCGTCTTAAAGGGACATCTACACTCCCACATTCGCTGCAGTATTGTTCGCTATAGACAAGGTATGGAATCTTCATCCATGGTTGAATGGACAAAGACGATGTGATAGACACGCACACATGAAGGGCCATCATTCTGTGTTTAAAAGGAAGGAAATGCTGTCATTCTCAACAACATGAGTGAACCTGAAGGATATTATGCTAAATGAAATAAGTCAGGGACAGAAAGTTAGGCACTGCCTGAGCTCACTTCTAAGTGGAATCTAAACAAATCCAGCTCAGTGAGCAGAGGGTAGTGGTTTCCAGGGATGTCTGGGTGGGGATGTGGGGAGGTGATGGTGAAAAGTTACAAAATTTCAGATTCACAAGATAATTAAATTCACATACAGTATGGTGACGATAGTTAATTATACCACAAATATATACAAATACAAATTTTAAAAAATAAAGGATACACGATCGTTCATATACTTCATAAAGGATATGTTAATGAGCTTGATTACGGTAATCATTTATAAGTATGCATATAAAACATCCTGCTGTGTGCTTTAAATATGTGCAGTTTGTATTAGCCAATAATACCTCCATAAAACTGGAAACAAAAAACATTTCACTTAAGAAATCTGAGGGTCCCTTTGGTATGGTGACACACACTTCTAATCTCAGAACTCTTGGAGCTTGAGGCAGAAGAATCATAAATTCAAACCTAGCCTGGGAAACTTAATAACTTAGTAAAATCCTATCTCAAACTAAAAAGTAAAAAGGGCTGGGGATGTAGCTCAATGTGAAAGTCTTGGGTTCAACCCACAGTATAATAAGTAAATGAACGAATGAATGAATCCATCTGAAGGTCTTCTTTGTCCTTTTCTGATTCTCAACTTGCTTTTGCTTTTTCAAGGGAAAATTTAGTTCACTGCTGAAAGCTAGTTGCTGACAAGTCCATACAGAATCCTAGAATACATGTATGCATGCATATAGAAAATATAAATATGCAGGGCTGGGGATATAGCTCAGTGGAATAAGCACCTGCCTAGCAAGCGCAGGGTCCTGAGTTCGATCCCCAGTACCGCCAAAAAAAAAAAAAAAAGAAAACAAATATGCATATATATGTATATGTTCCTTTCTGTCCCATGTTTATTTCAAAGGTTTGGTAAGTCTTCCAGTGCCAATTCCTAAGCCTGAGTTTCTCAAATATGAGATCTCATATCTCAGATATTATATACTGTTGAGATTTCTTGTAAGAACCTAGGGCTTGGTCTTCAAAGTATTTTTAAAATAAAGCATTTCTAAAATAAATAAATAAATAAAACCTAAAACCCTCCATTCTTTAGTCTGCCTTGCTGCATTTCAAATACCCAAAAGCCCATGAGGCTCTCGGGCAGCGTGGCTACAGAACATCGCTGTCAGTGTGGAATGGGTTTAGACTAGAGTCTGGCTGCCACACTGTTATCCTAAGCCACTCTGGGTGGCTGAGGCAGGAGGATCACAAGTTCCAGGGCAGCCCAGGGAATTCAGAAACAAAGCGAGACCATCTCAAAATAAAATAAAATAAAATAAAATGAACAACACAAAGTGCAACACAGCAAAAGGCGCTAGGGACGTAGCTCAGTGCAAAGGCCTTGGATTCAATCTCTAATACTGAAAAAGTAAATAAAAATATGATCTTAGACCATCAGCATCCACTTAGCATGAGAACTTGTGGGAAATGCAGAATTTCAAACTCCAACCAGATTTCTGAATCACAACCTGCACCTAAAAGAGATTCCCAGGTGATTCTTGTGAACACGAAGCCTGAGAAACCCTGTCCTGTTGACCACTACTACTTCAGCCCCTTAGCCTAATTGTGCGTCCCAGCCCTCTGCCCTGCCCGCAGAGAGAGTTTCACCTCCACAAGGACTCACAGGCTCACTCACCCGGCCGCCTGCTCTGTGACCTTGCCCCTAGCCACAAAATAAACTCCATGGGTGTTTGTCCGTAAGCAAAGGTTTCAAGCAGTAACACCAGCCTTCAGCTGGGTAAGCCCCTCCAGCATGGCCGGCTAATAAGTAGGGTCAGCATTAATAAAGACTACTGGACTAGTTTTGAGGCTGGTGGCCGTCCCACACCTGGAACAGTTTTTTCGGTGATTCATGTTTCCAGAGCAAAATCACTGCAGTTTGCTAAGGGAGCAAGAGTTTGTGTTGTGTCATGTTTTTATACACACACACACACACACACACACACACACTTCAGCTAATTGGTAGCACTCAACCAAAACCGAGCAAAAAGGATCCACATTTAAATTGCAGATTGTGACCTTTATGCTTGAAATGGGTTCAAACATCCTGTTTATGGCTTTGGGGTTCTGGCACTCAATAATCCTTCAAATTATTTTCCTACCTTTTTTTCCAAATGGCTATTATTATGCATTGCATTCTCCCAATTTTGGAGCCTCACCCCTAGTCGGCCTCTCCAGAGAGTCTAGGTAATTTGAAAAATGCCCGCTACTGCGGGCACCTCTTTGTTTCAGTGCTGCTACTTGATTCTGCTCAGCAGCATCAACCGCAGAACCAGTCAAGGAAGGTTTGGCCCTGTCCACTCAGGACGGAGCAAGGAAGGTTAAAAGGGAGGAGCAGCTGAGGGTGGAGACAGAGGAAGGACTTTTGCTTCCAACTGTTAAACTCCTCTGACCCAAAGGTCTTTAAGGCTTGGGTGCAGGTGAGTGTGCCTTGAAGCCTTAATAAATTACAAGGCGAGGCGTGTAACCCTTCAGAGGACAGGAAGTACACGGTAACCCTAGTCCGGGCAGAGGTGAAAGAAAGGTTTCACTAATGCAGGCCTTCTCAGGGTCTTCAAATGATAAGGTGCCTGGAGGATTCTGGTCTGGGCTGGAGGACGCTCTGGTCTGTCATGAAATTTCCTGTTTATTGAATTTCGATGCACCTCTCCCAGGAGAGTCTCACAGAACCAATGATCCATAGCCCACCTGGGAGACACTATGTGCCCCCATTGCGATGGAAGAAAGCTCCACGAAGCACCCCTGGGTGTCCCCTCATGTTATGCCTGCCATGTTGCATTGGTCAAGTGAGTCACTGAAGTCTACCCAGACCCACAGGACCGAATATAGCCATTGCTATCACTAGGCAGTGCCGTATCTTCAGGTCACCACCCCATTCTAGCTTTCCCAAGGGGAGGGCAAAGGCTCTGCTTCCGGGCAGCATTAAGATTCGGTTTTAAACATCATCTCCCCGTCCTCTCTCACTGAACCCGAAGACCTAGGCAGTGGGGTGGGTGTGCTTGTTCAGCCTTCCCACTTTCTTCTGCTCCGTCTTTGGGAAAGAAAACCATCCTTCTTGGCCACACTCCGGGATTAACATTTATTAAGTGCTTTCTGTGAATTAGGCTCTAAGAAATGAATTTACCCATTTATCCCTCAGCAGACTCATCATGTAAGGATTATGATCACTTTGGGAAACTGAGACACAACAATATTAAATAACCTATCCAGTGCTTCACACATTGGGTATTTTTATTTTATTTCCTGATTGCCAGAGCCAGGATTTGAACACAGGACTCCAACTCCAAGGCTCTTCCCCTCTCTGCTACCCTAGGGAAGGACCCTTGTCACCTCCCAGATGGCAATAAAAGCTGAGATCAGGTACATCCATTTTCCTACAAATGCCTCAAACTCATCATTCGTCACAGCAGGAGCAGTATTCCATTATACACAGATACCACGTTTTGTTTATCCAGTCATCTGTTGATGCGTACACAGGCTGCTTCCCGGATTTAGCTATTGTGAATTGTGCTGGTATAAACATAGCTATGCAAGTATCTCTGTAGTATGCTGGCTTGAGTGAGGCAAAGTGCAGACAAAGAAAACAAAAAAAGATGGATAGAAAGGGACGCAGACAGATTTCACACAACAGCCTAACTGTCCAAAGGAACAAGGAGAGGAGGAAGAGGAAGGGAAGGCGAAATGGGAGGAAGAGAGATGCACCATGTATAGGGTCCTCACAACCCAATCGATGTAAACTTTATAAGCCAAGCTGTAAGACACGCATGGAACCGCTCCCCAAGGCAATTGTAAACTGTGTGAAGTACACACATGTACTAATAAAACAAAATAAACAAAACAAAGAAACGCTGGAACTAAAAGGCCAGGTCTCAATTGCATTTGGCTTTTCTAGAACCTTCCAGAGCTAGAATTTCAGCAAAGCTGGGCCGCGTCCTGCTTCCTGCCTGGGTCTTGAGGACACGTACCTTCCCTGCTCCTCTTTCCCTCCATGGGCCCGCCCTACAGGAATCAAACATTCCAGCAGAGAAGGAAAAGTACAGCAGGGCTGGGCCCGCACTCGGGTTCTGCTTGCTGGCCTGGCCTGGCCGTCTACAGAGCCCCCTTTACTCCTGACCGCCACTCGGGCACCAGAGCCCAGGAATTCTAGTGAAGGGGCTCGCAGGGCCCACCCTGCATTCCCTGCATTCCCTACTCTCTCTCGGGTGGAAAGAATTTCGAACCAAACTTGGCAAACCCAGAAGGACTGTGGTCTGGCTGCTCCTCTGGAAGCCGTGATGCAGCCCTGGCTGCCCGAGCGCACGGCTAAGAATAACCCAGCCACCTCCACACCCACCACAGAGGCCACTGCCTTCCCCAAGGCCTCCCTTGGCTCTGTTTCAATCTGCTTTGGCAGAAGAGAAATGAGACCGCGAGCCTTGCGCCCTGGGACGTGACCCCTGTGGGCGAATCCACAAAAGCATGGTCCGAGGCACCCAGGAGATGCTCAATAAGCGCCTGATGAATTAATAAGTGAGGAGTAAATGCGTGAATATGTGAATAGGTGATGCTGTATCTGCCACTTACAAGCACTCACTAGGTCTCTGGGACAGTACTGACCCTGCTCCTATTGTGCTGTGACTCCCCATGACAATGGTACTGAGTGAGTGATTTCACTATCTCCATTCAAAGGCAGAGGCAGTGGAAGCTAAGAGATGCTAGGTCACCTGTCCAAGGCAGAGCAGAGTCTGAAGCCCAGGGGTTACAGAACCACTGCAGACACGTCTTCACTGTACAAGGGGCTGAGTGAGTGTTCAGATGGCTAAATAAAGTCATGGTGGAAGGTGTGAGCAGTGAATGGATGAATGGGTGAGTGAACGAGGGGATGACGGGAGGGAGTGACCAGCTGGCTCTGTAGCTCGTGTGCAGCGGCCCCCTTTCCTTTCCCACGTGATCTTGTGATTTATGTGTCTGCCCTGAGCTTCATGACGACCTCATCAATAAAAAAGGGTCGGATCTCTTTCCTTGTGACGTTCTTATCTTTGTCACTTTCCCTGACAAGTTTGCCCTTGACCAGGCCCAAGGCAGGGCCGCCACAATGGCCTTCCCTGGAGCTGCCATTAACATTGAGACTGAAATGCCCCCCCCCCCCGTGCAGTACAGGCTCCAGGGAGAAGGGTGACCCCAGTGTCATGCAGCAGAGTGACCTCGCACAGGATGCTCAAGGACGCTAAATGACCCTCCTTCACCACTTAGACCTGTGCCCTCCCCAAAGACGGCACTCCTCCCTGACAGAGCCCACTCACCTCTGGTTCGCCCTTTCTGGTTTTCAGTGGTGATTCGCACCCAGTCTGACCCTAATAAAGGCCCAACTACTGAGGTTAGTATTCCCCAAAGTGGAACAGAAACCTTAGTTACATTTCCCTGATGTGACTACATGACCTTCAGAGTCAAAAAGATGGATTTCTAGCCGAGTGTGGTGGCACACACCTGTAATCCTAGCACTCAGGAGGCTGAGGTAGGAGGATCACTGAAAGTTCAAGGCCAGTCTGGGCTATATAGTGAGTTCAAGGCCAGTGTGAACTACATAGTAATACCCCATCTCAAAAAACAACAACAAAACAACACCAAAAGAATGGAAAGGAGAAAAAAATACAGGTTTCTAAACCTAGCTTCACCAGTTACTAGCTGTGTGGCTCTGCAAGGAACCTTCACCTCTCTGTGCTTAGATTTTCTCATCTGCAACATGGGGATAATAATTCTCTTTGGCAGGGGAACAGATAAACAAAACGTGGTCTACCTGTACACTGGAATATATTTCATCTGTGAAAGGAAGGAATTCTCACACATGCTACAGCAAGGAACAAACCTTGAGGATATTATGCTAACAACAGAAGCCAGTCACCAAAAAGACCAATGCCATCTGTCCCATAATCCCACTTACAGGAGTTATCTAGAGTCATCAAACTCAGAGAGACAGAAAGAACCACAGTGGTTTCCCGGGGCTGACTGGAGGGAGGAATGGGGAGTTAGTGGTCATTCAGGACCGAGTTTCTTTTGCACAGTGGAGAGAGTTCTGGAGAGGGACAGTGGTGACAGCTGCTGAACATTCTAAATGTATTTAACACCACCAAACTGTACCCTTAAGATGGCTAAGATGGGGAAGTTTATGGTATATGTAGTTTAAAATATTTAAAAATCCCAACAGTGAGACCACTGGGAGCCCCCGAATTAAGTGATCCTGAATTCAACGACTCACTGAACTAGGCGCAGAGTAAATGCCCTCAAGATGTTTCTTTTTCTATTTTCTTTCCTTGTTGATTGTCCAGATTTCATCCTGCTAGGCTGATCTTAGGCAGTGTCTTGTGTGAAAAGTATATTCATTAATAATGTTAGGTGACTAGCAGTTGATACTGGGCAGAATGTGATGTGCGCTCCTAAGTCAAGCCAAACATGTCAGTATAAACTTGCTAGTAGCCATGTTTAAAAAGATAATATGTGACATGTCACAAAATTTAAAGTAATACTTTATTTAACCCAACTTATCAAATAAAATTTTATTTTAACAAGAAATCAATATGAAATATTAGGAATGAGCTGCTAATTTCTTTTGTTCACCTGACTGGGTCCTGAGAGGGAACCCAGGACCTCGAAGGCAAGTGCTCTACCACTGAGCTACCGATGCCCCCAGCCCTGACGGACTTTCCCTGTGTACGCTAAGCTCTGTACTCACAGTGGCTCCTGGCCACTGTGCAGGATAACACAGTTTTAGAACAAACCCTTCCCACTCCCAGGTATCTGATGGAGAAGGAAGACGGAAGGGAATTGCCCAGGAAATGCTAGCAGGAAACAGGACTAGAAACAACTGGAAAGGTTTGGTGCCTCTCTGATCCTGACAATTGGAGACAGTTTGGATCCTGCCTCTCCATCCCAGGTCAGCTGGGTCCCATACCCCAGCCTCACAGGAGTCCAGCCTAGGGAGTCCAGGACAGAGACGCTGACCACCCATCCCTGGGACCTTTTTCCATACAAGCCTGACTCCCTCCATCCCTGCCCTTCCATTCAGTTGATGTAACCTCAAGACAGTTGGCCACTGCTGTGTTTTTAAATCACTTTGGCTTAGGGAGACTGAATGATTGCTGATTGTAGGCAACCCCATTAAGTGACATCTCCCATGTAATCAGGGATGAGACAAAACCCATTTCCACAGGTAAGACAGCAGGGCATTTGGGGAATGGTAAATCCATTAGGAACCCAAATGGTATCTCACTGTCATCCCCTGAAGTCCAGATGATGCAGAATCCAGAGCAGAGCCCCCAGATCAGTGCACAGACTCCCAGACTAGCGGCTAAGTCAGAGCTACCCGGTTAAGTCCGTCTACGAACTGCTCTGGTCCAAATGCCAGCTCTGCCACTTTCCAGCTGACAGTGGGCAAGCAATGTTATCCAGCTGAGCCTTTTTTCTTCTATTTTAAAAATTTTAATTGGCATATAATAATCACACACATTTACGGGGTACCATGTGATATTGTGATATATGTTTACACGGTGGGATGATTCAGTGGAGCTAGCATATCCATCAACTCGCATGCTTATCGTTCGTGTGCGTGGAAAATGGTTAAAACGGACTCCTTCAGTCATTTTGCAATGCACTGTACATTATTACCACCCATGGCCACCATGCTGTGCAACAGATCTCTAAAACGTATTCCTGCTGTCTCATTGTCACTTTGGCCCCTTTGATCAACATCTCCCTGTCCGCATCCCCCAGCAGCCCATGGCAACCACCACTCCACTCTCTGCTCTGAGTTCAGTGGTTTTAGATTCAACGCAGAAGTGAGCTCTCACAGGATTTGTCTTCCTGTGCCTGTGAGCCCTTATTTTGTCTGTAAGGGGAAGCAGCTGTTGTTGCTCCCGCTGCTTGGGAGAATCTACCCCTGGACATTTGCTTAACCGTCACATTCACCTGCCTCTAGCGTTTGCTCAGTTGCTCTTCCTCTGTGTGACCCACCCCTCCTGCCCATTAGAAATTGCTGCTCCTCCCTGTGGCTCTTCATCGCTTGTTTTGTCTTCAGAGCGTTTTCTACTGGATGCTGTATATCATGGGCTTATATATTTCGTTTACTATCTATGTCAGTCCAGTAGAATATCAGCTCCAAGAGAGCAGAGGTTTTGTTTGTGTTTTCATGGCTTTATTTTCAGGACCTAGAACAAAACCTGGAATGAGGTAGGTAGATATTCAACAAATATCTGTTAAAATAATTTCTCAATGAAATGTATACCTAACTGCCCTAACAATGGACTACACAGTAGGTCGGATGTTGGTCATATAGCAGGTAAGAGACACACAGTTCCTATTTTCACTTTATTAATCCATCTAAAAATATTTCTTGTGCATATACTCTGTGGTAGGTGGTGTGCTGGGCTCTCCTGGTGCAGGGACAGGCAAGAGGATGGACTCACAGGAGGACAGAGGGTTAGAAGTACCTCTCTCTGAGGGTATTATTGAGACAGAGTTTATTCAAGCAAATGCTTTGCCCAGGCAGGAACAGCATGTTTATATTAGTCAGCCATAGAACAGATACACGACAAGATGTTCCTCAAATCCCAGTGGCCTTCAACAAGCTGCTATTCCCCATCACAGTGTCCAGGTTGGCCATGAGTCAGATTTGGACCTACTCTCTATATCTTTATATTTTGGGTCCCTGGCTACGGGAGCAGCTCCTATTGGGCACTGCTGTCAGGACAGACATGGCCACACTCAGCTTCCACAGAGAAAATAGACTCTGCCTCAGCAGGGGGGGATGGGTATCTGACAGGTCATAGCACAAAACTCATATATTTAATAAAAGTTCCTCATTATAAAAAGGAAGGAAACTCACTACAGGAGATGGTTAACAGCTGCCTGTTATCCCCAGGGATTGTCACCAAGAAGGACAGAAGTGGAGGAGGGAAACCCAGTGGGAGCTGAGGAAAGGGAAGAGAGCACCAGTTTGACATCAAGGCAGACTCAGGGCTCGAGTCTCAGCCCTATCAGTAAACAACAGACCCCCTTGGGTATCTCTTCTCTTCCCAGATGAATCTCTGCAGTGAGTTGTCAGGGGCCACTTCAAGTATCATGAGGACTAATGTGCCTGCAGACCCTGTGTGATCCCTGAATGCCCCACAGTTGCAGGTTGCCATCAGAGCCATTAACCCACGTGCTGTGACACAGCTGGTGAAGCGAGTTCCGCTCAGTGGGCATCCAGCTGGGCCTTGGGCGGTTCCCGATGGAAATCTCCATGAAGGCTCCTTTGAAGGTGACATCTCAATGTTTCTCTTCTAGCTCCTTCTCCGGCACTTCCTGTCCCTGATCTGGACTCATCAGCAAAGCAAACATGGACTGGACATTTCCTTGGACCTGGCGCTCTGCCAGAGGCTGGATTACTGTGGCAAGAGAGGAGGCGGCAGGGCATGGCTGTCATGAAGTTCACATGCTCTAGAGGGGCGGGAAGCAATTCTGCAAGTGTATTTGTAGAAGGACAGGGGTGGACAAGAGGAAGAGTGTAGCTGGAGGGAAGTCTTACCGATGAAGCCACTGTTAAATCATGTGGTGACCAGAGCCATGATGGAGAGAAAGTTCAGAGGCTGTAACAACTCAGTTGAAACCCGTGGAAAGTCAGAAGTGGCCTCTTGGAGGAAATGTGTCACAACCACAGTGTTAGAAAGTCTCATGTCCACTCCACCCAAGGGGACTGGGTGTGTGCAGGTCAGTGAGAGTGGTGCAATCCTCCTCTCCACTGATGGGGTCGGAGAAAGGCATGTGACCAGTGCTGGTTCCGGACACGCAGGAGAAAGCCTGCTGGGAAGCTGTAGGGAAAGGTTCTTTGACTCCAAAATTGAGACATAAGATGAAAAAAATCTCGGATTTCTCTGGATGTAGCTGGATCTGGGTGTGATGCCAGATCTACTACAGCCACCTTACAATCTTGCAGAGAGGAAGCTTTCAGAGTAAGAAGTGGAAGGGTCAAGGTTCCAGAGGACTGAAATGGTGTCTCAACCGAGCGATGCTCTCCTGCTCCCCTTGCTTCCAGAGTTCCACGCACATCAAATGTTAAACTTTCTTACTGGCTTTGCCCATTGGGGGAGTGATTTCTGTTACAAGGAGAACCTGAGCTGGGTTGTGAAGGATGAATATGAGTTTTCCAGGTGAAGAAGGAAGGAAGGTCAACTCATGGACAGTAGCCTGGGCAAAGCATGAAAGTTTCCGGACAGGGAGCCCCAGGGGAAGCAGATGCCATGTGGGTCATACGGAGGCTGCCATGCCAGGCTGGGTATCTGGACTTACTCTGAGAATGGCTTCACTGTAGGCCTGGGAGGCCCATTAGGGGGCCGCACTAAGGAAACTGAGGAGCCAGACCTGAGAGATTCGCTTCTCCACTTGAAATCATTGACATAAGACATTTGACCTAGCTTCACCAGGCTTCAGCATCCCCTCTATAAAATGAGGGTGATCATACATATAAAATGAGGGCGATCACCTACATCGCAGGATTTAGCAGGAACTAAGGGAATAGACACAAAATCCTCAACGGAGTCTCTGGAATGAGGAAACAAGTAACTCTCACTGTTCCTATGATTTTGTCAGTTTTGGGTCACTAGCACTAAACACACACCGTACCCATTAGCTGTTGCTGCCTAACAAACTACTCACGAACCCACAGCTTCAATTCTTGTCTCACTGTCAGCCGGTCAGCCAGGGACTCTTCTGGCGCCAGCTGGGCTCCCCTACTTGTCCGGTTGCAGCTGGAGGTCAGGGAGGTGGCTCTGTTTTCTGGGCATTGAGTGGCCACAGGCTGACCCAGGAGGGCCTTGACTGAGGTGGCTGGACTCCGATCCAACAGGTCTCTCACCCTTTTGTGATCTGGTGTGACCTAGCCCTTGTGCAGCAGGGCAAGTTTCCAAAAGACAGAGCACACGGGCTGCCGTGCTCCTGACCTCTAAGCTTGTAATACCAGAGTCACTTCCACCTTGCTCTATAGGCCGAAACAAGGGACCAACCCAGCCCAGATTTCAGGGCTGTAGGGAGCTAGACTCCACTTTTCATAGGAGAAACTTCAAGGTCACCTGGAGAAGGGGGGAACATACAGAAGGGCCAAGAATTGCAGCTATTTCTGTACCCATCCGCACACACGTAACTGAAGTCAGGAGATCCCAGAGAGCCCGCTTGGGATTCGCTGGGGAAAAATCCCCGTGGCAGCAAACATTCAGAAGGGGCCCAGCCCTCTCCGAAAGCCTCCCCCAGCTTCCTCCTTGGTTATATTTGCATACTTTGATTGGTTCCCCTGCTTATCATCTGTCTCAGCAGGAAGAGCCTTTCTTGTCACCAGCCCCCAGAGAATGATTAAAATCCTGCACTATCGTCCAGACCTTAATATGAGATTCCTGGAGGCAGAAACCTGACTTGCCCTAATTTTCCATAATTAACTTGTCAAGACACCTGGTGTGGTCACAGCTCTCCTCCTCAGGGGCTCTCCAGCACCTCCCCCCGACAGTTGCCCAGTCAGCCCTGGCTCTGTGCATCTCATGATGAAAAAGAGGCCTGTGTCCCTTTAAGACCTATGAGGAGCCAGGTGCAGGGTGGGGGTGGAGAGGTTATCTGTGCACCCAGACATAACCCAGAGGCTCTTCCCAACAGCTCTGCTAGCTGTTACAGACAATTCCTATGTTACAAATTCCTATATTACAGATGAGCTGATCGAGGCTCAGAGAGGTGACATCGCTTGCCCAAAGATACACAGCTGGGTAGTTCCTAGACATAGTTTCTTGATTATCAGGGGGATATAAGTGGAAAGAGTCCAAAGAAATTGAAGGTTCAATGCAGGTTACTTTCTCTGAGCAAGGCAGGCCTCCTCGAGCAACGTGGTTTGACCACCTTTGCCTCCTCTGTCTACCACAGTGCCTGGTGCCTTTCCATTCATCATTCCTTTCACTGAGTGTTTATTATTTCACCACCATCGCCCAGAATTAACACCAGAGGAGAAGACCCTCTTAAACCTACAATTAATTAAAACACGGGTTTCTGAGCTTCCTTTCAGAGTTTCTAAAGCTTTCGGAATGAGGTCCAGAAATCTATTTTAATCTACCCTCTGTCAGTAATTCTGATGCACAAGCCACTGACAGTACTCTGCCTGAAAACAGACCCACATTGAGTGGTGTGGGTATTGTTAAGAGAGAACAAATCAAGTTGTGTAACGCTTGACCCCACATTTGACAAGGCACTGGAAAGGAATCTGTGAGGATGTGCTCAGCGTGTACACTCCCATGCAGAAGGGCTGCAGAGCTGGGTGATGACTCTCCATGTTGCCTGAGCCTTGGGCACTGAGCCTGTGTTCCCTTGTCATCAGAAAAGCAATAAGGACCTTTTAATGCAAATATCCTTGAAAGAAAGAGAGGGCATTAGCAGCTGGAAGGCAACACTGAAAAGATTTCTGGCCTTGGCAGTTGGCTGAAAGCAAAGGCCTGTGGGAGAAACACATTGGTATAGTCCCTCGGGGAGAAATGGGGTATGGGAAGAAAGTCCAGCAGCCAGAGGAACTAAAATCCAGGTTGATCTCCTTCTGTCACCTATAGTCCTGCATGGACCATACGCTGGACCGCTGGGGAAGATTGCAGTGTGAAAACCCTGATTACGCATCCATCTCTGCACCCATCTCCTTGGCCGTGTGACTGTAGTACTTCCCTTCTGTGACTTGGCTGATCACGTGACCGGCTCTGGGATTCAGCATGATCCACAAACAGAACTGAGAAGTACTCGCACCTGTGTCTATGACATAATGTCATACCCGGCTCCCTGTTGGAAGATGGGAGACGAGGAGAGCCTGGGCATCTTAGCTGACAGTGGGCTGTTCTCAGAAGTGTAAGTGCACCTAGCCAAGGCCAGCAGAGCTGCCTGGCCGAGCACTCACTGACATCATCACTAAGTGCTTACTGTTTGGTGTTTTTGAGTTGTTTATTACACAGCATTATCATAGCAGCAGACAACTGACACAACTTTGGATCACTTCATGCCTGGGTGTTCCAGCAGACCCACCAAGAAAGGCCACCTCTTACCTCTGACTCATATTTGGTGGGGTCTGGTTCTGTCGAGAGGAATGTTCCTGGCAGGACTTGCCAGTGGATCTGACTCATAGGCTCCGCCTCTTTATTTTCCTGATTTATTGGATATTGGCCTGGCTCGCAATCTACCAACCATGAGTATAATTTTTACTATTGCAGAGTAAAACATGGAGCCCTGTCAGTCCCACAGTTCATCAGTCTCACATGTGAGAATCGACACGCTCTTCTGCCCCACCTCCCAGATGAACAAACACAGGCAGAAACATTCTTTTTTGTTCCTTTCTCAGAGGAAAGATTATAGATTATAAGCATCTGGCCTTACCATTTTAACTAATTCCATCAGCACATACACATTCAAATGAATTCAGAACCATGTTCCCACACTTTAGTCTTGTAGACAAGAGAAATATTTATTGGAGTGCATACCAGGAATTCTGCTAACCGCTTACATATATGAGTCACTTAATCCTCATATGACTGCAGTAGGTACCATAATTATGAGATGAAAAGAGAACGAAAGAGTTCTAGGGGAAAAATCCTAGAAAACAGGTGAAAGATAAAATCTGTACTATATCTGGATAACGTCCACAGTATATTAAAGAGCTTTCACAAACGGACAAGAACAATGACAATAACCCATAGAAAATGGGCAAAAGATAAGAATTTGTAGAAGAAATCCAAATAGCTAGCAAACAAATACAGGGAGAAATGTTCCAATTCTCTAGGAGTTAGGAAAATGCAGGTAAAAGGAACAACGAATTATTCTACGCCTATCGGCAAAAATTAGAGGGAGTTACAACCCCTCCTGCTGGTAGAGATGAGGGCCGAGGTCACACGCCGGCAAGGCGGGCAGACGTGGGGCTGTCGTCCAGGGCGTCGCCCGCCTGGCTGGGTTATCACAGAGGTCAGAGGCGGAGTGCTCAGTGAGACCCGGGGAGGGGTGAGCTCCTAAGCTGATTCTCTCAGCTGTGAACAGCAGGGAGCGACTTAGAAACCCAATTCCGACGGTTTTGAGCAGCGGCCTTTTCCGTTCTTCCTCTTCTTCCCTCCTCTTCCTCCAGGCCCTCCTCCTCTCCCTCTGTTTCTTCTCCTCCTCCTCTCTCCTCTTCTTCCTCTCCCCTCCTTTGCTTCTCTTCCTCCGCCACCTCTCCCTCTCCCTCTTCTTTTCTGCTTTTTCTTCCTCCCCTTCTACCTCTTCTTCCTCTCCCCCA
Source organism: Dinomys branickii (assembly GCA_004027595.1). Classification (NCBI taxonomy): domain Eukaryota; kingdom Metazoa; phylum Chordata; class Mammalia; order Rodentia; family Dinomyidae; genus Dinomys; species Dinomys branickii. Next base: position 55,748 of record PVLD010005958.1, on the reverse strand, counting down.
CTTCTTCCCCCCTCTGCTTTGCATGCTTCCTTCTCCTCTCCTCTCTAATTGTTTTTTCCTTTTCCTTCTTTCCCCCTCCCCCACCCTAATTCTTCTTTCCTTTTGAATGATTTCTTCCCATTTTACCATATTTATTGTACATTGTGGTCCTTATTTACTCTTTCAGTTTCTCACACCAGGGAGACAGTGCAGTGTTTACAGATGTGAGTCTGATTTATTTTACTTAAGAGTATGGTCTCAAATTGCATCCATTTACCTAGAAATGCCTCAAATTTGTCTTTTTCTAAGGCTAAGTAGTACTCTATTATATAAAAAACCCCACATCTTCCTTATCTGTTCCTCAGATGATAGGCATTTGGGCTTTTCCTACGATTTAGCTATTACAAACTGTGCTGCTGTAACACAGGTGCACATATACTGCTGTGATGTGATGTTTTTCATTCTTCCAACAAGATACCCAGAAGGGGAATCGCTGTGTCAAATGGGACCTCTAATCCTACTTTTCCGGGGACTCTCCACACTGATTTCCACGGTGGTTGCACCAGTCTACACTCCCACCAACAGTGGAGAAGGGTTGCTTTTTCACCTCAGCCTCACCAGCATTTGCTATTGGTTGATTTCTTAGTGACAGCCACTCTTCCCAGAGTGAAATGGAATCTCAGTGTTTTAATTTGCATCTCTCTCTAATAACCAGTGATGTTGGAAATTTTTTCATATATTTATTTGCCATTTGTGTTCTTCATATGAGAAGTGTGTATTCATCTCAGATGCCCATTTTTAGAGTGGGTCTTTGAATTTGGGGGGGTCTGACTTTTTTCAGTTCCTTACATGTTCTAGATATAAGTCCTTTGTCTGAAGGACAAAAGCAGTTAGAGAAAAGAAACAAATCCCCTATAAGGGAAATCCCACCAGAATCACAGCAGACTTCTCGACACAAACCTTCAAATCAAGCAGTGCTTGGAGCAAAGTTTCTCAAGCCCTAAAAGAAAACAATCTCTAACCCAGATTGAGGTACTCTGCAAAACAATCTTTCAAAACTGATGGAGAAATAAGATACTTCCATGACAAAGAACACCTGAGGAAATTCATGACCACCCAGGCAGCTCTCAGCGTGCACTGAGGGATGTATTAGAAGAGAAAACGATAACCACAACCACAAAAACACCAATAGAAAAAGCCACCAGGCAGGGCAAGCAACTAAACAGAAGGGAAAGACAGTGAGGGAAACCAACAGCCAGAAAATAATATGAGAAAGTTATGCCAATACATACCTGTTACAACCATCAATGTAAATGGTCGGAGCCTTCTCTCTTCTTCTCCCTCCTCCTCCTCCTTTTTAACAGTAGAAGCCTCTCTTCAAAGGACACTTGAGGGTGACCCCAATCCCACAGAAGAATAACAGAGTCACTGTGGTTGAATCTGAAGGCGGGAAGGGTTCCAGCGTCTGCCCCTCTGCTTCCATCTTCATTAGAAAGCCAAGGAATTTCCCATAACTCTACAGATGGAGCAAGTGAACAGCCCAGAGAAGGTAGGAATTACCTGAGATCACACTGCTCATCATGAAATAGCTGGGCCTGATCAACACTCTTTCTGCTATGGACTCTGTATTCTCCATGGCGCTAGTTGTCACCATTCACTGAGCACCTTTTCAGTGGGCATGCCTTAGGAGAACTTCTCACAGTGTCCTTTTTTCTGTTTGTTTGTTTGTTTGTTTTGGGTTCCTGGAATTGAACTCAAGACCTTGCGCTTGCCAGGTGGGCACTTATGCCACTGAGCTATACCCCAGGCTTTCACAGTGTCCTAATATGTGATGGATGTGGCTTAGAGAGGTGACAGGATACGCTCCATGTCATACAGCTAGGAAGAAGGAGAGGAGATTTGAGCCAGGTTGACCTGGATCCTGAATGGAAGTGCTTTCTACTGTCCCAGGTGAGATATACGGGGGCAGGGCTTCAGCCCTGCACCAGCCTGAGGATCCTCTGAATCCCACATGTCACGCTGTGCCCTCTGTCAGTCTTCGCAGCCTTCTCTTTCTCTGGGTGTCAGCACTCACCCCTTCAGCACCTGGCACGGTCCACGCTGGATGTTCAACCACTATTGTGGCCATTTTGGAAATCAACTATAAGTCACCTCCAGGAAGAAGGGACTGGAAGACTCCTGGGTTTATAGTCTAATTCAGCTGTGTGACCATGGACAAGTTAACACATTGCTTGGTCTACCTGCTTCTTTGCACATAAGCCAGAGCTCTACGGTAATCATGATGCCTTGAGTAGGACGCAAAAAACAGAAACCTCAAGATGTACTGGTTAAACCCTGAGAATCTCTGTTATTTTGGAGAACAAAAAGTGTGCAGGTAGCACGGCCTTTGGGGTAGAGATTGAGCAGCACAATTTGTCAGCAAGGACACGGTACTCTCATCTTTTCCGCCTGCCACCCTCAATGTTAGCGCCATCTCTGGCAGATAGTGAGATGGCTTTCCAGGTTGCACCTGTCACAGCTACACACAGATAGAAGCAGGGGAGAGTGCCTGGCTCATGGTGTGCTATGGTTGTTATCTAAAACACCCCCGCAAAGGCTCCCTGTTGGAGGTTTTGTTGCCAGCTAACAGGATTTGGGGAAGACACTGGATCACAAGGGCCCCAACTTCATCATGTTCCATCCACCCATGGAGTCCTCATTTGATGGCATTGGGAGGTGATGGAAACTGCAGGAGGTGGTCCCCACTTAGAGGAAGTAGGTCACTGGGCTGTGTCCTCGGGGACAATCTCTTGTTCTAGGTCCCTTCTTTCCTCCACCTCCTATCCATCAGTGAGCAGTGCTGCTCCACTGCATGTCCTCACAATGATGTTTTGCCTCACAAGGCCAGAAGCAATGGAGCCAAGTGACCATGGACTGAAACCTCAGAAACTGGAAGCCAAAATAAAACTTTCCTCTCCCTGAAGTTGATTTGCTTAGGTATTTTGTTACAGCAATGGAAGGCTGACTAGCATATGTCTCCTGAGTGATAGAAAAAGTTTCTCAAAATCCCCTGGCAGACTTCTTTCCCTCACCTCTCACCAGGCAGAACTGAGTCATATGCTAATCCTGAAGCCAACCAATGGCAAGGGGAATAGGAATAGCATTGCTGTGCTTGGCTTAACCCAATGGTTTGTATGTTATAATGGATGATGTGAAATAACACCCATTTTAAAAAGATGCATGTAAGAAGGGTCTGGTGTGCTGGGCCGCCCAGCCCAGTGGGACCTGTATTTTTCAACACCAAATCTAAGGCACTACAATACCTAGGATGCTGGAAACACTGAACAACTGGTGAGTTCGGAATTCCTTTCCTCTCATTTCTCACTGCCCAACCCAATCATCTCTTGATGACCTCAATGCCCAAATGAATCCACAAAGGATATGGAACAAATTAGGACATAATTTGCACTCTCTGGAAAGCTCTAGCAAAGAAACAAGTGGGTTTGGGCCAGGCCTAAGTTGTCTATGTCCCCAAAAATTCATCAACAGGGCTCCCTTGGGTTAAGGTGGACACAATACAGCCAACTTGCTGATTTTCTTGTGGCTGCTGGTATTTCAAAAGAATTGTTCTCTGTATTGGGATGATTTGAGGAACCTTGTTTGTCAATATGCTTTATAACAGCCATGGATGTCCAGAATAAATGGTCAACCTTGTTTTGGCGGTGAAACAACCAAAAGTTTCAGCCAGAGGGGATGAAATGGGTAAGGCCGATCACTGTTCATTGGAAGTTTTCTGGTCTCAATCCAATGTTTGGTTACTGGTCCTCACACTTAGAGCTGTGGTGGGATTGGAAGGGGCCCTGCCTTCACATTCCAGTAAATTAAGCTCCGTTGGGAAACTCATACTGGAAGCTACCAATCAGAACTCCACTGGAGTGCAAACTTGTGGCAACCTTGTGGCAAGATCCCACCACTAAGACCCTGGGTGTCTGGATACAAACCATGGGAAAGGCCCAAACCTCAGTTTGTCCAACTGTAAGGTAGGTGTTTGGATGACCTAAGTGTTGAGAAACGCAAAGGCAAAGCTGGGTGGATGATGAACTCAGAGTCATGCTGAGTTTTGGTGACTGTGTTAGTAACAACATTGTCTCATGATTTTTTTCCCCTTTTGTGCTCTTAGGTCACTGTGGGTATAATGCATTTTCTACCCCATCGATAGTGGGCTGGGCCATGTGACTTGCTTTAGCCAATCGGAAATGTTTGCATTTGTCAAAGTAACTGGACTAGTTCTGAGCTCAGACCTTACATAGTGCTGTGCTTCCACTTGCTCCTTGTGCATCCTCCCCTTTGGAGACCATGTCCTGCATGGCCACTGGTCCCAGACTGAGAGACAAGGGGAGGAGGGTTAAATCTAACCCACAGAGCCATTTCTAGCTCAGCCACAAAGCTGTAAATAAATTAAATAATACATACATGCGTACACACATACTGGTTTTGTAAAATTCAGAGATTTTTTAAAAAATTATTGCTTCATATTGCAGTACAGCTGACATACAGAAGTCTGGTAGAAGATGAAAATGATAACCAACCATTACTACTACACAGCAGCCTGTGTTTGCCATTATAATGAGTTCATGAAACAGGAATCCTTGTTTCACAGATGATAAAACTCAGGCTTTGGGAAATGAGAGGACATACCAAGGATCACACACCCAGCACACTGCAGAGCAGGGATCTGAACAACTTCAAAAGCTGGGTTTATACCCTTATCTGCTCCACCCACATGAATGATCAGGAAAGCATGTGTACTTCCTTTGGGGTGCAGGGCCACACTGCTGTGCCATCTGAGCACCAGCAAGAAAATGGGAGCCCTTCAGGACGGGCCATCTGCAGAGACCCAGTGGGGCAGAACCGAAATGTGAAAGCAATTCTAGGAGGGTGAGTCACTGTCACTTGAATGGGTCTCAGTGTGAGCATCCAGCAGGAGCAGCTAAGAGAAACTCATTTCCTGCTGGTGGGGCATCTACTGAGCACCTCAATAGGGTGGAAACACTGTAGCATAAAATACTTATGGCTCTTTCTGCATAAGGGAAGGACATATATTCCCAGTTTCTCAACTCACATACCAGGTTCTTCTCATCTGGCCTCAAATAAACTCCTGCTGTTAGTTATGACCACCTTCTTCTCCCTCCTATTTCTCACTTGCCCTAAACTCAAGCGCAGAGAAATGATTTTACTTGAGCGCTTTCTCTCTCTCTCTCTCTCTCTCTCTCTCTCTCTCTCCCAATTATTAAATTTCACTTACCATTAAAAACCTAAGTCAAGCATCACCTAGGGGGCTCTTTCTCTGATACCCTCCTCTGAAGCATTTTCTCTGATGACCTGTCTATTCACTGATCTAAATAGAAGTCTGGCTTTCCAACACAAGCCCATAGGTTTCTCAAAGACAGAAGCTGCCCCTTGTTTAATTTGTATCACTCCCAGCCTAACAGGTAGCACAAACCTTAATTACTATGTAGACAATCAATGTGAAAAGTATGCCTAGAATAGCGTTTACTATTTCCACTGCTATAAAAAAATACCTGAAGCTGGTACTTTATAAAAAAACAAAAGAGGTTATGTAGCTCACAGTTTTCAAGGCTGAAAGTCCAAGATCAGGCAGCTCAATCTGCTTCAGAGCTCTGTGAGAGCCTTCTGTCTCCATCAAAACATGGTGGATGGTATTGTGTCAGGACCTTGTACAGGAGAAGCCACTTGGCAAGACAAAAGCCAGAGAGATGCAGTGGTTACCTGGCTCTTTATATAAAAATCTGCTCTTGTAGAAACTGACCTGAGTCCTAAGAGATGTACATTTATCTCTTCCAAGAGTGATATGCCCTTACAACCTGTACTTCATTAAGCCCCATCTCTGAGAGGTCTCATCACCTCTCAACACCACCACCAGCTTGGGTCAAACTTCCAGAAACCTGCAAAGGGCACACTCAAAAGAGCCATATCCAAGTGCAGGAAGCACTTTGTCATTTATTTGTTAGTTGGCAGATCCAACGGACAAGTGAGACCCAGATCTCATGCTTTCTAGCTCTGCAACTATGTACCTCTCGGAAAGCCTTCCAGATACTTGTTAAGTAAAATCTTTATTGCCAGGTAGTTGCTATTTTCTTTATAATCATGAGGATTTTATGAGATAACTCAAGAAAGCCACTGGCATAACACTCCAGACATGAGATCTAGTCATACTGTTGCTGTCATCTAGTCCCCAAGATTATGGGATAATAAATGACGATCAGCCTAGATTCTAGGGTCAGAAATTTTTTTCTCTAAGGGCCGGAGAGTTGTTGTAGGCTTTGTGAGCCATATGGTGTCTTTCACACCGTTCAGTGAGGTTGTTATGGCACACAAATGGCTTAGACGAAACAGAAGTGAATGAGCTGCCATGTTTCAGTAAAGCTTTATTTACAGAAACTGGCAGTAGGATGGATTTGGAACATGGTTTGCTGACCTCTGCCCTAGAGATTCGAAGAAATAGGAGATGCAATGTCTACAAGACCTAGACAGGCCTTACTTCTGTCACTTACAAGTCAGGCTGTCCGCAGCAATTCTTGGCATCACTGCAAACATGGGTGCGGGCAGGGAAGGGGTGTTCTTGGCTTGCCAAGTATGGGGAGTGACATCATAATATATCAAAGCATGGGCTCTGGGTTCAGACAGACATGAGTCAGAGGTTCGCTCCACCATTGCTATGTGTGGCTCTGGGTAAGGACCCCTCTCTATCCATGCTTCAGTTTTTTCATGTATAAAATGAAACTAACAATAACAAAAAAAAATGGCAATAAGAACAACCTTTATTTCTCAGGCTTTGTGGGGAGGATAAAAATCACATCAAGGGTTTAGCCATCTTGCCAGGATTTGTAAGCACTTCTTCAAAATGCCAAAAGAGAGGAGCATTACTGAGACCCCTGGGCAGTGGGGAGGAAAGAAATTTGAAATGGAAAATGCTGACCTTCTATCAGCTTCTGGTACAGGGAATTTCTCAGCAAGATCTTGTAAACCGCTTAACTTCTGCCGAGGCTAACATTTAGGAGATGATAAGCACAGGTGTGGTTCACGGCTGAGAAGCTTCTTTCAAGAGGACATTGAGTGTCCCTACACCATAAGCTGGTGCTTCTAATCTCACTGCCAAACAGACGCAAGAGGACAGGAACCAGGACCTGCGGCTCCCAGACCCATCCCCTGCCAGGGGCTGGGCAGCCGGACCCTCCCGTGCGCTGATGCATGTGGAAGCACCCTGGGTGGGTACTGTTTCCCTGATAATTCAAAGTGCAGGAAAATTGGGGGAGGGGATGTGTGAATTAATACTGGAAAGCAAGAGGATTAAAAAGATTAAAGAGGGTAAAGAGCAATGAATGCTGATGTACTGGATACTTCTGGACTCAGAATGCCAGGTTTTTCCTCTGTGCCAATAAGCTCTTTAAAAAATTCATGAGGCTTTTTTTTGCTGTTGTTGTTGTTGTTTCTCTGCTTATTTATTTGGGGCCCCGGGATAAACTCATGAAAAGCAGCTTCTCATCGTAGCTGAGTCCTGAGGGGAAGGTATCATTTGTGTCGTTCAGGCTAATAAATTACACAGTGTCAACACGTTTAGTCACTAAAGCCCCACGGCAATCGTGGGTCTTATTAATGAGGGATGATGGGGAGAAGAAAGGAAGGCTTTCTTGGACTTTCTCCCTTTTTCTCCCCTCCTCCTTCTTTGCACTTCTGAAGGGCGCCGTGTACCAGGCACGGGGGACCTGGAGATGAAAGGCCACGGGGAGGTCATGGTCAGGTGGGGTTGACACTTTGCAGAGAGCTCTGAAGTAGTGTCACGGGTCTAGAAAAAAGGGAGGCACAGGTGTCTTCAGACAACATCTGTGAAGCAAGTGCTATGTAGTCACAGCTATAAGGTGGCAGAAAAGGGCAGGAAGATACCCCTCCAGGAGCCCTGCACAACCTGCAAGCCTATGCCCTGTGTTTCTTCTCTGTCAGTTGGAATTGGACCCAGGAGCCCTCAAAATGGGAGGATGAAGGGGAAGGCCACGGGGAGCAGGGGGTTCCTGGCAGCTGAGTCTGGAGTGGGGAGGATTCTGGGTGCCTCCAGGTCTCGCTGCAACAGAACTCTTGGAAGTAGGGATGATGAGTTCTGAGTATGTGTACAGCCCCCAGCTCCTAGCCAGATGCTTAGCTGAGGGCACATAATTAGGGCAAGAGAGGAAAGGACGTCTTCGCAGCTCACTCCTGCATCCTGGACAGGGTAACAAAACAACTGAGAGAGCAATCCTAGAACCTGGAGGGATGGATGAGCCATAAGGAGAGGTGGAGAGAGAGAAAAGGAGGGAAAATGAGATTTAAAAAAAGAGGCAGAAAGGAAGGAAATGATAATTCTGCCTCAAATTAATTCATTCGCATATACTCAAGCAGATAACTCTACAGGGATCAAGTTAGAACCACACATTTTACACATTTAACTCCTATAGAAAATTGTTGACCTCAGTAGCCCCCATGAAAAAGACCCAGGAAGCCGCAGGCTCAGGGTTCCCTGGGACAGCCCTGGGTCTCAGGCCAGGAGCCTGAGGAAGAGAAAGGAGGCAGCCACTTGGTGCTGATCTTGTGACCAGCCTGAGAGGCTGTTGAACCCCAGAGCAAACCTGAAGGTTTTGACCAAAAGAATTTCAGTTTTGTTTTTAACTGACAAATGATAGTTGTATATACCTATAGGGTACAGTGTGGTATTTCAGCACAGGTACACATTGTAGGGGCATCAAATCAGAGTAAACAGTGGATCTCACACCTATTGTAGAGCAGTGTAACTGTAGTTTATAACAGTGTGCACTCTGAAATAACTAAAAGAGAGGATTTTTTTTTTTTTTTTTTTTTACAGTGCTGAGGATGGAACCCAGGAACTTGCATATGCTTGGCAAATGCTTTACTACTGAGCCACAATCCCCAACCCAAACGGGTTTTAAATGTTCTTACCACAAAAATTTCAGTTCTGCCCAGATTTCAGTGTTTTGCTAGCTGCTAGGCCTCTCTCTGGCCCCTCTCCTGTAGCCCCTTCTAGCCCTGGCCCTTCCTCCTCCCACTTCTCACCCTCCTCCTCTCCCCATGGCCTTGCAGTCCACGGGGCCCAACATCTAGCTTCTCCAGCCTGCCCCTCATGTCCTCCCTGCCAGTCTGATGTTCCTTGTAGCATTCTTTCCATCTTGGATCACACTGACTGGAATGTGGCCGGTGACATAACTCTTGCATGAACAGGATAGGCTCCAAAATCAGACTTAATCTTTGCAAATAGGCTGATCTCAGGCAAGTGGCATCATCTCTCTGGACTTGTTTCCCCAGCCACAACATGATGCTCACAGGAGCACAGGCCCACACAGATCGCTGTATGACATGAGGTGGTACGTGCCTGGTGCTGGCCTATGGGGACAGTGGTAACTGTTACCCATCAGTACCGCCCCTCTCTGCTGGAGCATGGTGTGAGGTCAGCAGCGCAATCATTCCTACTGTATTAGCAGCAAACCAAGGACCAGAGGGGAGCTGACTGGCCCAAGGTTGAACAGTATCGAGCAGCTAAATCAGGGGTAAGTCCTGTCCATACACACCTTGAGCTCACACCCCTTGTATTCCGCCCGGCCCTGTGAGGCTCAGCCCTGAGCGGGCAAGCGCTGGTGGCTCTGAGCTCCCACTTCTTGGCTCTTTCACACCCCCAACTCCTGAGGTCAGACTGCGCAGAGGCAGGTCCTGGTGAGTTGCCGGGTTGGTCCCCAGCTTGAGTACTGCTTATGCATTCTGGGGAAGGCAGCATGTTCTTTCTGGTGGCAGTTTTCAGAGCCTCAGTTTCCAATTACGGTAACTTATGACACAGGATTGTGCTGCGTTCTAGCCTTGATGATTACGCTTATCCCGGTGTGACTCCAGAGAGTCCATTTTGTTGTTCTTGGCAGAGACGGGAGTGACCTACTGGAGTCCCTCTGCTCGGGACAGGAAGTTTGGTGCTCTCAGGTGATTTCTCCTGGTGGCCACCCAGGGACTCCCTGGGTAGTCTGGCTGTGGGGTGCTTCTCTTTGGAGTGCTGTCAGCACTCCTGGAAAGCGGCAAACTCAAAGGTTCCTGCTGGACATCCAGCTGACTGGCCACATCTATGTCCTGTCCCCCTCCCAACGTCGTCACGCGGCACTTGACACCACAGTAGGTGGGAAATTCTGGAGCCACGCAGAGTCTGCCGTCAGTCTTCATCACACCCTGGCTTGCAGTCCTGCCCTAATCACCTGACCCAAGACATGTTTGCTAAGCGGCTCTACTGTAGTTACACCTTTCTGCCTTTCCTTCCTGTTCCCTTCGGGACAAGGTTACTACACAGCCTGCGCCCAAAGAGGGGACCCAAGCACCACTTTCTTGAGAATAAAGCATCTGTGTGTCTTTTGCATGGGAGATTGGTCCCTTTTCCTTCATTTACTCAGTGATCCAACCCCTTATATCACTAGGGATGCAGGGATGTATGTCTTACACTTTGAATTCCAATTCGATTCCATTTTATGTGTCTTTTCAAATTGTCCCACCCTTGGCTATTGAAAGTCCTCGTGGTATACTTCTGTAAGCTGTTCTTAGGACGACGTCCTTCTGACCTGGCCCTATACGACGCTCTAGGCTCCTGGTATGACTTGCTTCCCCCATCATGACATCAGCCATTTCTCTAAGAACACTTGGATCCCTTTATTGGGAGCTGGTATTAGAAACCAAGATGTGGGCATTAGGTGTCCTTGTTGCTACTGGCGTGTCTTTGCTTTTGGTCTTTCCTGACACACGGAGTGTGAGTTACACTGATTTCCTGCTCTATTTCATGACCACATGGATCATCTAGCTGATCTGTAAATTCCCACTCCAATGGTGAAGAATCAGGTTCCCACCACCTATCATCCAATCTCAGCACTCATTCTGCCTTCAGTTCCAGAACACACAGATACCGAATTGCTTTCTCAGCCTGCAACACTGTGAGAGATGACTTCACCAGTCAGAACACAGTATTTAGCTGCAGAGCCTTTTGCTTTTGGTCGACAGAGTCTACTTTACTGCTAGAGCTACTCAAATCAGGCCCTTCTCTCCCTACAATTGCCAGTGTCATTGGTACATACAATCATGATAAAGTTAGGTTCTCTGGTGTAGTTGCCTTCGCTCCTGAGGTCCCTGGCTTCCTAAATGTGTGCTTTTCCAAATTGGTTTCATTCAGGTTTACTCTTTGTGATAGAAAGGCCTATTGTTTTTGACAAATGCATCACCCCTTGTATCCACCACTACAATGTGATGCAGAATATTTCTATTCTCCCTGAATCAGTTTGCTCAATATTTCATTCCTCTCCCTAAATCCCCAGCATCAATCAGTTCACTCTCCTTAGCCTTTTGCCATTCCCAGAAGCGGTGATGACATTTTCTAGTCTCATTAGTTAGTACTATCGAGGGTGTACAGAAATAGGTGTTCCTTATGCTCTCTGTTGAGATTTTCTCATTTATCCTCCACATGCTTTTGTTAAATTTTAAAAAAAGGAAAATTAAGGGTGAGGCACCTATCTTTGGCTCAGCAATGTCTACTGCTAGAAGTTTATCAAAAGGGAATAATTCTATATGAGTATAAATATTTGCCATGAGGATCTTTAAGTAGCATTTTTAACTAGTGAAATAAGCTATCCACCCTTTCAACAAATATTTACTGGACACCTACTATGTGTTTTAAACTCTAGAGACCATAACTAAATAAAGCAGACAAAAACTCCTACTCTCAGGAACCCTATAGATCTTATATCCTAGCGACTCAACAAAGACAGACAGACAGACAGACACACACACACACACACACACATTGTGCTGGTGATAGGAGTATGAAGACAGCAAAGGAGGAAAGATGATTAGGCAACACCGGTATCATCGGTGGGGTTTGCTTTAGAGGTGGCAGAGGCCTGAGGATTAGAGGACAGGGAATTTCAGGCTATTCGAGAAGCTAATGTGGAAAGGAATACAGGGCAACACAAAACTCTTTCTGGGAGTTTCAAGGCAGAGAGAGCTGGTGAGGTTGTGAGCATCTGCAGAAGGGAACTGAAGCAGGAAGGGGTGGGATCTTACAAGAGTGGACATAGTGCTGCGGCCCAGTGCCTCTCCACACCCTGCAGTGTGAGGGAGGCAAAGGGTGGGGCTCTGGTCTGGAATACACGGTGCTCTGAGGATTCTGCTTGGCTGCAGGAAAATATCATCTAGGCTTCGAAAACACCAGGCTGACAGATTGGATACATAAAATGCAAGTACTTCTGTGTATATAAACATGCTGAGAAAATGAAATAGCATGTTGTCTTTGGGTGATTGGATTATGAATAAAATTATCCCACGTTTTATTTATCTGTGTTTTCTTAAGTTTCTACAGTCAAATGTATTGTTTTTACAATTATAAGAGGGGGATGTGAGAACAAAAAAGAATGCGGGTCTTAGAAGCTAGCTCCAGTAAGAGTTAATCATGGAGTTAGGGGAGAGGAATCACCACTTTCCCCAAGAATACTACCCCCAGCCCGAAGTGGGCGCCTTGCTCCTGTGGCTGCTCTTCCAGCACCACAGTTAGGGAAACACTCTTTCCAATCCTAAGAGCTAGCATGTGGTTCTCTGAAATCTCCTGTAGCTTTCTTTGGTGCTCAGTGGCTCTTTGGGAGGAGGAATTAGGATGGAAGGAGATGCATCAACTTAGACTTAAGAATTTTATCAAGACAGACAGAGCCTCTACATCTCTTGCCTCTGCTCGCTAGACTTGAGACCACCATGGTGACAATTTCTTCCAGCCCAAGAGCTGACATTTCAAGAGTAGCAGCCACCTTAGGACCTCAATAAGGACACAGAGCAAGTGCGAGGGAACCGCATCCAGAATATCAGAGCGAAGCCAATACCTTTGGTGTAGAACTGGGCTGCAGTGTCTCAGATAAACACCTCATTCATGCGAGAGAACTCAACACACATCTCTGCATTCCTTCCCCAACCTCATCCTGCCTGGAAAACAGAAATGAGTGGGATGGATCTACCCTCAGTACGCCTCAAGCCTAGGAAGGAATGTGAGTCGCAGGCACAGTTCGCCTTCATACCAGTCAGACAACAAACAATAGAAGAAATAAGTTCAGAAAACAGAGCACTGGCTTCCAACTGGGCTTAGAGTCCCAGGGAAGACTGGGGAGCTGGGAACAGAACAAAGTCAGGGAAACTGAGTAGAAAAAGCCACTGTGCGTGTGAGGACACGGAGCTGGAGTAAAATAAGAAACAACGCTGTGCTTGTGAAGCTGGTTTTCTGACTTTAACTGTGTTTCCCTTTTCTAATTATAAACAGCCTCATCATTTTTCCAACTAAAAAATACTTTATGCTCATTTAAAAAAAAAAAATAGCTGCATATATTCCCTTGTGGGAACGTCTTGTAATTTACTCAAGCAGTCTCCCTGGTTGGACATTTGTGTTATTTTCCAGTTTTCACCATTGCAAGTGACACTGGAATAAATATTTATATTTGTACTTGTCCAATTTTTGCCTCAGGATAAATTCCTGGAAGGAAAAGTTGTTCAGAGTATGTCCATTTCAAGGTTTTCGAAGCATACTATAAAAATTCCATTTATAACTAAGGAAGGAAAACAAGCATGTATCTACAATTGCTTAATTCTAGATTATCATGGTTTTAAATGTGCTTGCTTTGTGGGGCCCCACCACGGAACCCTGCGAGTCATATGATATTAAGTTTACTTGTCACGATTCTCCTTTTTCTCCCTCCTCTCTCGAGCTCAGGATCTCACCACCACCCCTGGGAATGTCCCTGGACTCTTTATTTTCTGGTGATCCCTTGAGAGTAGATGGCTTATCAGCTCAACCCAAAAGCAACACTTTCTTCAGCTTCCTCAGATCAGGGGCTAACGGCTGGGCAGGACGTGAGGAAGACTGTGCTGTGATACAGGGAGACCTGGTCCTTAAGGGAAATGTGTTACTCAGGCCCCCAGTGTGTATCAGCATCCCCAGCCATGTCTTCTCCTTGCACTGATCACTCATCTATGAGTGTGCCCTCCTTACCCTGGGCACACTCCCCACATCCCAACAATTTTCAAGCTGAGGCGGCCATCATTTGAGGGTAGCAGTTTGATGAGAAAGCCTTGGGATCTTGAAAGAAAAGGCCTGAGGTGATGTTTAACAAGGAATGTTTGTATAATGTGGAGTTCCAAATCACACTACACAATGGGCAAGCCAAGCTCACTTAGGAGGAAAAGTGAAGCACAGAGAAGGAGACACACTGGCCTAAAGTCGCACAACAAATCACCCTAACCCAAAACTTTTTGGCCTGGAATCCCCATCACTCTCTCCCCCAGTTCTAGCTCTCACCCTGCTGTGCGTCTCCTGCAGAGGAGATGCTGTTTATGATGTTGCATTACTATGCTTTCAAAAGTTCAGATGGTTCCAGTTGTAGGAGCCTAAAGGCCACAAAACTGTCATTCTCATAACTCAAGTCTCTCTTGTGACAGTCATGTAAACTGTCTGCAGAAACAAGCCCCTGTCCTGGCTGCCACTAGAAAAGGCCCCAATCCTGATGGCGGCACAGCCAGGGGTGGAAGCGTCTGTGATGAGTCTATCGTGAGCTGTGCAGAGAAACCCTCCCTTTGTCTATAGTCTCTAGCACTGAGGCCTGATGTATTTGCAGAGAGCAAGGATCATACCTCTAGGCCCATCTCCTCTCCTCCCAAGCAAAACTGCAAGCACTCACATTCTCCTGCTTCTTTGCTCTTAGACAGAATCTTTATTCTTTGGGAAATGTCTCCTCCACTGTTGACTTCATGGTGATCTTAGAACTGTGGGTGCAAATCTCATCTCTGAGGTTTTCCCACTTTGTAACCCAGGATGAGCCCCTTCACCTCTTTGATCCTCTATTTTCTCATCTCTCAAATGGTGTTAGTCACAGATCCAGCCTCATAGGATTGATTGTTGCAAGGATTAAGCCAGATAATCCTCATGGACTAAGGCTCAGGACATCCTGGCTATACCAGAACCCCAAATGCAATAGCTAAAGCAAAAAAAAGGAGGGTGAAGATTTACTCAAAAGGGACTGAAACTCAGTCTTAAACTTGGGGTGCAAAATAAATCACATCATGTTTAAATTTCCAGCTAATTGCTCAAGATTTCTATATGCAAGAAAGTCAGCATCTTTCTGTAAGACCCCTGCATTCTCAACCCATACTTGATGACCTTTCTTGAATGGTTCATAGATCCCTGGAGTGGATGTCCCCAGGGAGCAGCATCCTCTGTAAAGAGCACAGGCTGGAGTCTGCTCAGAGCTACTGCTGGGAAGAGGGCTCTAATGTGATCCAGTCGGTAGCATCGTGGGTCCAGACTGCACAGACCACCCACTTGATGTCAGAAGATGACCATCCCATTCCCAGGTACAAAACTGAGCCCTAAAACAGTGACTACCCCCAGCTTTTCCAGTTGTGTCCCACTTACAAGTATAAGTCCCATGAGGTTAGGAAATGTTTAGGGAAACATTTGTCTTGTTTATCACTGTGTACCCAGAATCCAGAATAAGGGTTATACTGGATAGGTGGATGGGCAAGTAAATGAATGGATAGATTGGCTGACAGAAAGACAGGTAAGTACGGATGGATGTGGAGAAGTGGGTGGACAGACAAATCATGGTGTGAATTATCAACCTATACAAGGAAATTTTATATAACTCTATCTTTTGGTACTTTATCACTGTAAAATAGCTGAGTGTATTACCTTTCTTAAAAAAGCAGAAAAAATAAATCAACCTTTGAAAAATCATAAGCTAACAATGTTCTGGCTATGTGTGAATTTGCTGTCTTCACATTGCATGATGTAGCGATCACAATTATGCATGCAAATATTTTTATAAAAGACAGTCACTAACTACATAGATGCAGTTTCTACTGATGCCTCTGGGAAGAATTGGGTCAAAAGCCAGTAGGGAGAGAATGACAGTATAGTGGATTGATAACTGGTGGTCAACTTATAACCCCCAGCTGAACTGAGTAAGTGTGGTGCTGGGTGTGGGGGGCCCACCGGGGACTGTTGCCAGCAGCATAAGAGGCAGAGCTGGAGAAGGAGGGGTGGGCTGTTGGGAGCAGAGAAAGGCTGTTGGAGCTGGTGGAAGATGGAGGAGCTCATCATGCCGGCTTTCCTGATGAACTTGGCTGTTCTCATCCTCTGAGGAGCTCGGGACCTCGTTGGCACTGAGAATGGCTTTGGTTCACTTTGGGAGAGCGCTGGTCCTCACTTTGAGCATCATTTCCTGACTCTGGAGGGGAGGATGGTGCACTGCTGGTCTCCAGGAGAAGCTTGTTGCATTGGCTTCCTAGTGGGAACTCAGCCATCTTGAACATCGGAGGAGCTCGGGACCTCATTGTTGCTGAGGATGGCTGTGGTACCTTCTGGGGGAGCTCTGGTTCTTCTGAGCATCGCTTCCAGGTCCAGTGCAGATCCCTAGCACAGATCCTTCATCCTGCTGGCACAGACTTTCTAGCTTCCACCACTGACCTTGGGCCTTCCCAGCGCAGATCCGTGAAACAGGCCTGCATGAGACATTGTCGTGGGCTCTGGGCCTCCAGTTGGATTCATGGGAGGTACTGTTATGAGCTTTAGGTATTCAGCTGGACTCATGTAGGACATTTTTGCAAGATTTAGGCCCTCAGCTGGACTCCTTGGTCTTGGCGTGTGGATAGATTTCCTTGTATATCATTCTTTGGATGATTATCATAAACAATCATATAAAATATGTGTCCTGTATTATATATTGTTCCTCTTGCACAATAAGCCCCAAACCAACACAGAGAGCATTTATTGAGAGTTTTATTATTAATTGTAACCCTGTTGGATCCTCTCTGGATTCTGTCTGCAGAGCACTTCCATCCCCATTTTCCAGGCGAGGGAACTGAGGTGCAGTCAGGTTACATGTCCTGACCGAGGCCTCACAGCTAGTGCATGGCAGAGACAGCTTTCAATTCAGCTCAGCTCAGTCCCAAGTACTGTGCTGTCACTGCTTACCCCCACAGCCTGCCTGGAAGAGAACATGATGGGAGGCAAGGAATGAGGTGGCCACTGTTTAGGACACAGTCCAGTACCTGTGCTACAACAGGGATGTCACAGCAATTCTGTAGGGAAGGAATTATCCTTCTATTAGCCCCACCTTCCAGGTGAGGACACAGATTTGGAGCTGGTCACCACTTTGGAGACTGTTCATTTAATCCAGCGGGAAGCTCTGTGAGGCCAACAGGATTTCATGGCAAGAGAATCCATGCAAACACAGACAATGCACCAGGCCCGGGAGGGTTTCTTCAGTGCCCTAAATCCCTTCATTACACTTTCCTCAGAGCCACTGCATTTTGACTCTGGTTAAAATGCAAATTGTACCTGGAAGGGCTCACAAAGAAAGCCATTATGGGCCTGGAATAAAGCCAGGCCTCATCTGTGTTCAAATTCCATTCTTAATACCTTTGGGTTTCTTTTTAATAACTTGAAAAAAATTTTGCAAGCAATTCATGTTCATTGTAGAAATTTAGAAAATGCAGAGTTGCAAAGGAAAATAAATGAATAAAGGCAAGAAAAAAACCATGCCTGAAATCTCCTGAGGTAGCCATTTTTTCTTGTTACATCTAGTAACAGCTCAAATTTTGCAGTCTTCCTCCAGGGAGCCACAAATCCCCACTCGGTAAACAAAGTACCAGGGTGCAGCTCTTCCATCCTGCTGCCTGGGGGCACTGTGGGAGCATGTGACCCCAAAATAGCCAATCAGAACTTAACACCCCTGGTCCCTGTGATTGGTTCACAGAAAGGTGAACAACCAGTCCCCACTAATAAGTTATTTGCCCAGAACTTTCCCTGGGATCACTAGGAAAGGACATTTTATTTTTCCTTGTCCTAAGCTGCAAAGAGTTTGGGAGCAGTTGGGGGCATTCCTGCTCCAGTCTGTGCAGCAAATGTGTCTGCCAATGAAGTCAACTCCACAGAGGAAGAGATTGTTGATGTATGTGAAGAAATCAGTTTCTGACATTATCTGAGTACCTGGATCCATCTGGACCCAAAGGCAATGCCTTTAGGCTTTTCAGTTATTAAGCTGAACCCAATATAATTGGCAATATTTGACAATTTTGGACTTCATTGACAATTTTTGACTTGAAAAGACAATTTCATATGGTTTCACTTAATACACAAGATAAAAAATCCCCTTTCTTAATTAAGTTTAGATTGAATTTCTGACTTATAATTGAATGTATTCTGTTCAGTACATCCATCAACCAAAGAAAAACACATTTCAGTACATCTCTTTCCATAGTAATTGTGTGTGGTGTGTGCACATGTGCATGTGCATGTACGGATGAGTAGATTAGGAGGTGGGGCCGAGTGGAAACGAGTTAGGTCATTGGGTGTGCCCTCAAAGGGGGTACTGGGACCTTGGCCTCTTCCTGTGTCTTTTTCTGCTTCCTGGTCACCACAAGGTGAGCAACTCTGCTCAGCCACATAGTCTCTGCCATGGTGTTCCACCTCGCTACTGGCCCAATGGCAACAGGGCAACTGACTATAACCAGAAGACTCTGAGACTGTGAACCAAACTAAGCCCTTCTTCCCTTGAAGTTGATTTCTCTCATGTACTTTGTCACAGTGGCAGAAAGCTGACTAACACATTCCCTTTGTAATATGCTACCACAGCATTTTATAATAAGAATTAAAGCTTTATAACAATTTAATTTATGTATATAACTAGTTGTTCAATATCTGTTTTCTATGGACTTAATCTTTGAGGAGAACCATATTTTTTTTTGCAGCCAAACACATTTTAAGGACCATAGTAGGTGCTCAGAAAACATTTGACTACAGTAATACATGTATAGACTAAAAGTGGAATTCAGTGTGGGAAGCTGATTTCAGGAAAAACCAATCTGTAGCCAGGATAGAGGGACTTTATGAAGTGAGATATGCTGTCTCATTAGATTAGGGTTGGAAATGCAGCACCTGCATTAAGATAACGAAAACAGAGCACCTGCATTAAGATGTCAACGGCCAACTAACTGTATCCTGGCAAGTTTGAGAGAAGATGGGCAACTGGTAAGGGGGGTGTGTTGTTCAACGCACTAGACTTTTTAAAAGAGTTGGCAAGGGACAACAGATCAGGTGGGGGAATTACAAAAAAACCCAACAGCAAAAACCATAGTTTTAAATGCATAGAAAGTGTGGTGTTTTGTTTGCAGTGGTGGGGTTGAAATCCAGGCCCCTGAACACCACTGAGCTATACTCCAGCACAGAAGAAGGTTTTCTATGAGTCTATTGGATGCCCATTTCTCAGACCACAGGCCCCTGATTCATTAGTGTCTCCTCAAGACAGGGCAGCAAAGTGCACAGGCAGGAATGAATGGGAGCCAATAGGGTCATAGCCTGGTGATCACAGGCTCTCTGATTATCAGAGTGTGGAAATGTGCTGTCGGTGTTAGGCTGTTATTATTGTAACCACTTCAATATTTTTGTCAAGATTAGTGAGAGGCCTGGCAGGGATGGCCAAGCAAAGTTCTAAGAGGTTCCTGTATATTGCCTAATTTAACCCTTATGACACTTGTTACAGTTTAGATCTAAAATGCACCCCCCCCCCCAGTTCTCAAGTGTGTAGAAAGTGATTGGCTCATCGGGGGAGGGGAGCTATGCTAATCAGTGGACGAATCTACCAAAGAGTTCAGAGCTCTTAGGACCAGGGGTCTGGTTGAGAGAGATGAGGCTCTGGGATCATGACCCGGAAGGGTATATTCTTGTTCCTGACTCCTCCCTCCCCCCCTCTCTGCTTCCTGATCTTCACGATGTGAGCACCTTCCCCCTCCAGACCTTTTCATCATGCAGTTTTCTGCACTGGAGATGGTGGACCATGGACTGGGACTTCGGAAACTGAGGCATGCTAACCCTCTCCTCTTTTAAATTGTGGGCATCAAGTATTTTGTCCCGGTGATGAGAAAGTGACTAAGACAACGCTCCTATGAAATGGATATCAAAATAAGTACTATCCCAGTATTAAGTACCTGTTTTACAGATGAGAAAGCTGAGACTTAGTTTCCTGGCACATAGTGGGTAAGTAGCACATAGTGGGTAAGTGACAGCACAAGGACTTGAACTTGACATCTTAGACCCTTTCTGCTGTTGGTCTTCCAGATAATATGATTCATCTCCTGCAGATCCTGCATTATACAAGTAAGAATGGAATCAAGGTATTGAGATGGGAGGATATGCCCAGTAGCTAGTAGAACCTAAATATCAAAACTTTGGCTTCTCAGAAAGGGTCTGGAGCAGAGGATTGGGAGAAACTTAGTTCCCCAGGTGGTAGACCAGAAGCTACATGCTGGTGTTTGCTTCACCAGAAGGTACTGATTGAAAAGGAAGCCCAGTTCAGCCGTTCTTGAGGGTAGAGGTAATGTGGCCATGTGAATCCAACCCAGAGAAATTCTCACTGGGATGCACACAGGGCATGCATGAGGACACACACCACCCTGTTCTCTGTGGTGGCAGCAAGTTGAGGCCTTCTAGGTGTCTGTCCCCAAACAAACAAGTGATTAGAATATGAGGGAAACACCCAGGGGAGTGCCGTAGAGTGGTGCTGGACACATGCATGACAGTACAGGTGGGTCTTAAAATCATGGTGCTGGGGGGGAAAAATAGAAGATGGGATGAGACGCACAGTACAGAACCCTTTACATAAATGAAAAACACAGGCAGACAAAATATTTGTTTCCTGAAAACAAATACAAATAAAAAGCACACATCAAACAGATTAGATAAATGGCCTATGGTGTGTGTACAGGAGAGAAGGGAGAGGAGGAAAGTGTGAGACAGGGGGATTGAGGGGGATGAATGAATGAATGAATGAATGAATGTGTGAATGACACACAGGAGATGCTCACAGACAATGTGAATGCGCCGTAAGCCAAGGAGCCTTCATCCCCAAAGTAGAGAAATTCAGTTCAAGATAGGCTTGTGGGCGAAAGAAAGGCATGGAGGAAGGAATCTGGCACTTTGTAAACACCTGCCGGGTACCAGGGACTGTGACAGGAGCTTTCTGTGTACTGTCGCACTTACTGGGCAGCAGAGTCTTGGGAGAGCAGCAGTGTTCATGTTTTAAGCAGGGGAAGTAGAGAGTAAGGAGCGGTCTGTTCCAGGCTGGTCAGCAGAGGGACGTGGGCCTCACCCGCTTGTCCCAGTACAAAGCTGTCAGGTTTCAGGTGATCCACACTCCACAAGTCTACTCTCTAGGGAGAAAGTGGAAAAGCATCATTGGATGAGAGTAACGGAAAAATTCTGACAATTTTATGGGATGGTGATGGTCCCTTCCTTAGAATATTGCATCATGGGATCTTATGTAAAGAACATAGGCTGTGTAGAAACAGCAGGGAGCTCCCTGGGAACTGGGTGAGCCTGGACCTGCAGCCCTGTCCCCAGCACTCACAGTGGCTGCTGCTGGAGGGCATGGTGTGCATTCACAGGCATGAGCTGCTGATGGTGACGTGCACACTATCCTCTGGGCTTTTGTGTACATTTTTGAAAGAGCACAAATTACTTTTATAATCAAATGGAACAATACAGCCTTTTCTGTTTGGAAGGAAAATGTTTGCTTAAGACAAATCGAAGAAGGGATTCTGAGGCCAGCCAGACTGAGATTCTCATCTCTTGGGGCAAGGACAGTGAGCCTTTCCTTGGGCAGTTGGGTATCAGCACCCACTCCAACATGGCTGAAGCAGAGGCTCCAGAGGGAAAGGGAGCCTGCAGGAAGGAAGAATCGCAGTTACCAGCAGAGCCCATGGAGCCCGACTCCACATGTAACCTTGGGAAGCGCTTGGACTCAGCTGAGCCTATGCTTGCACACCTGCCAGTGGGCACAGTTCCGAACGGCATCAGGATAAAATGAGAGAATGCATGGGGGGGCGGAGTTTAGCCTGTCTATCACAGTGCACAGTCAACATGCAAAAACATTGTTTTCCTTGGTGTGGGCTGCAGGAGCTCCTTAGCTGGTGGGAGCCACAAGGGCAAATATACAGGGGGAGAAGGTACAGGGTCCTGCGGGGCTTTGTTTGCATTTTTCCTCTTGTAAGGAGCCAGAGATGGGGCAGCCAGTTCCCTGCCCTTCCCCAGCATCTCTTGGAGCTGTACCAGCCAAGTCTTAATTTCTGGATAAGAAAGGCAGTAAAGGCTCATTTGGGCCAACTTCATCAGTGGAGTGTTCTGTGTGCTGGGGGAAAGATGAGGATTTATAGCTCAGCCCAAGGTTTCCAGGACATGGCCCCAGCCTGGTGATTAGAGTTGCAGAGACAGAAAGAGGAGGAGCTGCCTGGGGGATCTGGCGAGCTCCAGGCAATGAAAGTCCTAGGGATAAACAAACCCCCCAAACACACACACACACACACACACACACACACACACACACACACCTCTGAGATTCTGGCAGCAGTACAGCCCCCAGGGAAATACACAGCTCACCAGGCTCCACTGGGAATTTCTTTCCGCCCCTGAATCAAATCAGAAGTCAGGCATCAGTGTGCCCAACTATGATTCACCAGCTCTTTTGCCCTGGCCTTTAAAATAACACAATATCTATAACATCCAGGGAGATTACTGTGGGCTAGGCACGATGTTCGAGTCTTAACTAGCAAAAGCTTTTTTAATTCTCACAATAGCAGGTATCAGTTCAGATTGGGATGAAGAACACAAAATTAAACAGCAATGGCCTAAAGAGGAAGTCTGTCTTTCTCTATTGTTGAACAAGTCCAGAGGTAGGTGGATCCCAGCGTGTGTCAATGAGTCGAGATTGTTCTTTCTTGAGGTTCCTGTACCCTTAGCATGTGACTTTCTCCTCGAAGCCCCATGGTCCAGCAGAGCTTCTTGAGCACCTACATCACAACCACATTTCAGTAAGCAGAAGAAGGAAAGGACAAAGAAAAGCTCACTCCTGCTTTTTAGGGTCTGTATTAGCCAATTTTTGTTACTATAACAAAATGCCTGAGGCTGTTTGACTTTATAAAGAAAAGGGGTTTACTTTCCTCATCCTTTTAGAGATTCCAAGGTCATGAGGGGGAGCACCACGGTTTTGGTGTCTGGGGGAGGGACTAGCAGCAGATGATGTCACACCAAGACAAAAGCTCTGGTGGGAGGAAGCAATCACATTACCAAACAGGAACCCAGAGAGAGACTGGCAGTCAGAGTTTCTTCTGAGGGTGCACCCTCATATCTAAGGGGCCGCCACTAACCCCCCCTCTTAAAGGGCCACATCACCTCCCAATGCTGCCACTCTGCAGACTAAGACTTGGATACATGAACCTTGGGGGGATCATTTAAACTGTACCCAAACCATATCAGGATCCCTCCAGGCATTTTCAGATGATGTATCTGACACCTCCTGGCCAGAATGTATCGCATGACCACCTCTAGCAGCAGAGAGTGCTAGGAAATGTTTTGTCTTTTTTTTTTTTTGTACCTGGAATCGAACTCAGGACCTTACACTTGCCAGGCAGGCGCTTGTGCTGCTCAGCTAAATGCCCGGCTTAGGAAATGCTTTTATTCCATGTGACAGTGGGCCCGTTTAGCAGCCAGGGAAGGGAATGGGAGCACCATTTTTGAATGGAGGGCAGTTGTGGTTTCTGTTGCAGTGCCACAAACATTTACAGCAATCCTGGTTACCAAAAGAGGCACCTACGGCTCAAGGGGAGAGAGTGATACATGAAAGGCCACGCAAAGTGTATGTGGCAGAGCCAAGACTCCAGCCAGTGTCTGCTTCATTCTAATCCAAGAGTCTTTTGAAATCTATATACAAAGACACAGAAGAGAAGCTCCACAAGCAGGAGAATCCCATAGAGGCACAGCCTCAAGGTCACAGGCTCCAGGGATTGGAGTTTATAGGCAGAATTTCACACCTGAGTTGTTCTGACAGCTGAATCCAGGCTCACAGGAATCTGTTATTTCTGTCAAGTCTGTGCCCGAGTCTTAATTACAGCAGCAAAAAGTGCCACATCTGTAGGACTAGGAGTCCTGCAAGAGCTCCCTTTCTTCCTAGAAAATCAGGCAGGGAGGAGACTCATGCCAGCCCCAGGAGGGTGTGGCAATGTTCTCTTCCAAGGAGGAGACGGGACTGTTTCACGGAGCCCTTTGTCTTCTGCCTTGTTTAGTCTGAGGGTATGCAAAGAATCATGGCTCGATGAACAGCCTCAGAGAGCAAGGAGACGAAATCCCACCAAGGACTGAGCGGGGACCGTCAGCTCCAAGGGAAAGCCCTCAGCTCGTGCTGACGTGCAGGGTCACGGCCCTGACAGCTCCCTGCATCCTCCTGAGGGCTGAGCCCTTGTTGTGCTTCCTCCTCACTAACCACTGGCACAAATCACCTCCTGGGATAGGAGAGAGGAGATACAACATGCAATATTTTCTTGTTTTACAGCACACAACATTCTTGTCTGTAGGTTCTTCTTCCTCAAAATAAACCAACCTCAGGTCAAAAAATAGGTGAAAAATAAACCAACCTCAGGTCAAAAAATAGGTGAAAAATAATAACAATGGAGTGATAAAATAATACAAATAAACAATCCAGGGGAACGCTAGTTAAATAGCATTTGCATTCTATTAGGTATTGGAAGTATATAGGACAGTGTACATATACGTTCAGTACCAATTCTACCCCTTTCTATAAAATGGACTCAGATTTGGGTAACTGCAGTGCATCCATGAGCAACTTCCCCTGTGGATATGAAAAGACAATAGTACCAGTGACGATGACACCACTAAGCCACTTCACATGCAAGTCGTTGACGGTGCGGGGATCTCCTCACAACGTTCATGACGCGCCTGTCACCTGGAAGTGGTGTGTACTTTATTCCGAGACTACAGCAGAACCAACAGGGGCTCTGAGGCAGAAGTAAGATGGTATCACTGATACAAGACCTTTAGATTATGGAGGGGAAATAAATGTAACTCCCAACCTGCTTGATATCTACTACACCACATTCATGTTCCCCAAAATTAAAGAATGAATTCTAAGGAACAGTGGAGGTTCAGAGAAGGAGATTTTATTGAGGGAGAGAGAGCACCTGCCTGAGATAGACAGGAGGGTAGCCGAGTGGGTTGTCAACACGCCCATTTCACAGAGGAAGTTCTATAGGGCGAAATCACGAGGTGGGTACAACGTGGGTTAGAGCTATGATCAACTAGTAAGATTATAAGTGTAGCCACTTAGGTCACGTTGATCCAGTGGGAAAGCAAGCCACACAGCAAGTGTACACGGAAAAACCAAAGATCTTTTAAGGAAAGGATGGGTCCAGAAGGTCTTGGCCACCCACTAAGGTGACTGAATTCTACCTAGACTTTATTGGTCCAGGCATTACCACTTACCTTACCCCTTAGGGAAACATGTAGGCCTGGCCATTCCACCTTTATCTTGAGGCCTGGCCTCCAGCGGATGTGTCTACAGCCACAGTTGTAATGAGTTTTCATCTTTTATATTAACTCTCTTGAGGGCCCAACCCTATCTGACTACCTATACTATTTCTACCTACCTTAGCTGTCCATAATACAACCACTTTGGAAATCTGTGTGCCAGCTTCTAATAAAATATATATTCTTCCTATTCAACTCAGAAAAAGTATTTAGCTAAGAGAAATGAAAACATACATGTAGGAAAAGACCTGTATAGGAAACAACTCAAATTTCCATAAAGAGAATGGATAAAAAAATTATGTATCCATATACTAGAATACTACTCAGTAATTAAACACAGAATCACTAATACATTCAACGGTGTGCCTAGCCTTGGGGAAATTATTTCAGTTAAATGAAAGAAGCTGGACACACACAAGCATATACTGTAGGATTCTATAGGTCTAAAGTGCACAAATACGTAAAGTGGCTCCATAGTAATGGAAATCGGAACAGGGTTTCCCTCTAGAAAGAGGTACTGCCGAGGAAAGGAACAAAGGGCATTCCTGGAGCGATTGCATATAAGCTGACCTGGTGGTACTTCCAAGAATGTGGCGTTTGGCAAAAGTAATTGAGTTGTCGTCTTAAGATTTATACATTTTCTTGTATGTAAATTGTGGAGTGCTGGCGGAAAAGAATGCATTAACAGGTGGAGTGATTCCCCTGTTATGCAGCTAGAAAACCACAGAGCTGTGCCACAGACCAGCTGCCAGTCTGAACCAAGCAAGGAAGAAATGAAGGGAGGAAGGAAGAAGGGAGGGAGGGAGGGAGGGAGAGAGGGAGGGAGGGAGGAAGGAAGGACACTGCTTCTTTAAGGACACGGACGCCTCTGTGGGGCCACGGGAGTCTGTGCGTGTCCCCCCCGGGGCAGGACCTGTGTATAAGAATATAGGTGAAGACAGACAAGCGGTAAGGCCCTTGTCCTGGGACAGGGACGAGCAGACACTCCAGGGCTCACAGGTGCCCCAAGGAAGGAGACCGAGTCCAGATCACCAGGGGTAGGGGGCAGCAAAATTAGCAAGGAAGGGAAGTAAGGGGTGCGATACAGGGATAAGGGGAAGTTTGGGCAAAGACCTATTAGGTGGGAAGCAAAAATGTGGTTCACTGAGGCAGGGGTCGTTCATAATACAGTCCTCCTGGGACTTGGTGTGTGAATAGGAAGTAATAAAAAAATGTCACTAATGAAATTAATAAAGTAACTATCACTTACACACAACTCACTCACTTTAAAGCACAATTCATATATGAACTCAGTTTTCATCCCCATTATACAGATGATGAAACTGAGGCTCAGAAGGTGGAAATAAACTGCCTGTAGTCACACAGCTGATAAGCAGCAGCTTCAAGGTTTGAACCAAATCCTGGGGATGGGGGAAGACTGTGCTGTATTGCTGTGACATAGCTATTGAGGTGGAAAGGGGCTGGTCACACAGATCCCATGCAGCCCATTCGAGTTTGCATCTGCAGACCATGGGAGTTATCCCGTGTGATACTCAGCTCCTCATCTGTAAAATATGCATGTTAATAGTCTTCCACTTCAGAGATTTTAGCAAGGCTTAAAGCAGGTGAAGAGTGTAAGGCAACCAGCAAAAGGCCCGACTTGTATCACACTATCATTTAGGGTATTTCAGCTATCACAATTCTATCTAATTCTAGTTAGTCTGCTAACCCACGAAGGCACACTGGGTGCAGGCTCTCTGCTGAAGGGTTTTCCTGAATTATCTCACTTAGACTTCACAGCAGGCTACGAGTTACATGTCAATATCATATCCGCCCCCCACCAGTCCCACAAAAGAAGGGAGAGAAGAGACCTTTGCAACTCCACAGAGAGACAGCACGTTTCAAGCTCAGGGCATCAGGCTGCTGGGTATACCAGCCTCACAACCTCTACTGCAGTGCCCCTTGTCACACAGTGCTGTGGAGCACGGAGGCAATTGAGTCTGAATTGAGATGTGCTGTGAGTATAAAATACACACCAAGTTCTGAAGGCTTCATTTGAGAGGTCTTGATAATCATTTATCATATCGATTACATGTCAACATGATAATATTTGGATGTACTGGCTGGAAAACAAGATTCTTTAAATTAATGTCACTGGTTTCTTTTTACTTTTTAAAAAAAATGTGACTGTAAGGAATGGCACAAGGCAGAGACCCGCCAAGACTGCCAGGCTTGTGCAAAGGCAACGTGGTCTGGAACTTAATGTGCCTGGGTGCGGGCAGACAGAGGGCAGAAAAGCCGTCTGGAAGGAACAAAAACAAGAGGGAGTTTTAAAAATAGGGCTTGTGGGCTGGGGATATAGCTCAGTGGCCTAAGTGCCTGCCTGGCAAGTGCAAGGTCCTGAGTTTGACTCCCGATACAAAAAAAAAAAAAGAATATATACATATATATATGGCTTGAAAGAGGGCAAGGGATATTAGGCAGGTAGATCTTAATAAACATCAGTGGCCAAAGTTGTCTGGATGTCTTGTGCCTCAGTGGGCAAAGTTCTTGAGGTGTCTGAGGTGAATGTTTGGGAGCCTTTTGATGTCTGGGGGGTCTGGAAGATTCTGCGCCCCATCTTGGCTCTTTTACAACCTCCTGTGTTTGCTGAGGGCACCAGTGCTGAGCGGAGAACCATGCCTCTGCTGGCAGACAGGTTGAGTATGGAGAGAGTCAGGCCCAACTTGAGCCCTCTGGTGATTACTAGAAAACTTAAAATTGCATTTGTGGCATGCATCAGATTTCTCTTGAGCACCACATCTCCCTGGTCCCTGTGCTACTCAGCTGCTAGTATGTGGGATGAAATAGATGTGCTGGTCTCCCAGCTGCTCCACGAGGTCCTGCTTAGCTTACTGCATTTGAACTTCAATCCAGAGTCTCCTGGCTTAAGCCCCTTGTCCCTTTAGTACAGTTAGAAAAAAGGAGCTGAATGAGTCACCCCCTCCTTCCCTCTATTCAGCTGTGAACCCCACCTTACTGGTTACCCATGCTTCTATTTTCTTAAAAGGAGTACAAAATAAAATAACAAAAGCCTCAGAGATCACCATGCCCTGAGCAGCAGAGCACTGGTGCCAGTGGGAAATTCAGCAGAAGGCCCCAAAGGCAGTGGGGTCTGGCCTGTAAGTTCTAAAAGCCTGAGTTACCACAGCCCCCCTTTGCCCTTTTCTCTTTCCCCTGCTCCTGCTTCTACCTTCCCGGTGATCTTCAATAAACATAGCCACTTAGTACTTACTACAGAGTGTGTGCTTGGCAATTCTTTTCTCACTGTACACAAGAACCTAGAGTATTCTGGGTCCACTTAAGTGTAACTCCTTGAGCCTCAGTGTGTGTGTGTGTGTGTGTGTGTGTGTGTGTGTGTGTGTACGGGGGGAGCTTGTGCCTGCTTGCATGTGCTCCGTGTGTCCTCTTCAAAGGCATTTCCTGTTGACTTGCTTTTCACCATCTTTCACATCATGACAGGCTGAGCGGGAAAGGCGGAGAGGCCCCCATTCAAACCTGGCACTGCTGCCCTCCACCCCCATCCTGCTGGCCACTCCATCTGATGGCCCCTGAACCCCGCAGTGCCAGGTTCTGGCCCCTGGCAAGGTTACTGAAGCTGAGCTCGTCTGTCCTCCGTCTCCTAGGGAAAATAAAAATATTCTAATTAAAGCTGGGAAGGCCCTGGGAACAACCGAGTTGGCGCCGGGGCTGATGGATGTAATTCAATGTGGAGCGTGAAGAGCAGGACTCTCAGTTTGGGCTGTTACCAAGGCTTTTGGGGGGCAAAATGATCCAAAAAATTAATTTAATGAATGCAGGCCAGCCCATGTGGGTGCAGAGTGAACAGGGGGATAGAGGCCCGTTGCGCCAAAGCTGGAGTGTGTGGGAGGCACAGAGGAAGTCAGGGGGTTTGGGGGCCCAGATGCATCCAGCTCTTCGGAGCCCCAGTGCCCACGGCTAGGAATTGGGGGTCACTTTGTTACTCCTAGGGCCTTGTGAAGCCTGAACGAGGGAACGTATGGAAATTGCTTGGTTTAGCACCTGGTGCAGAGCAAGCATTCAATTAAACAGAAGCCCTTCCTTTTTATTTTTGCTCCTACCTTGGTGACCTTGACCATCCACAGGCACTGCGTTCTCAGCTGATGCTTGAGATCGCACAGAGGTTCTTGATTCCTGGGATGATGGTCCCTGGAGGCCGAGAGGGCTGTGGGGAAAGACCAAGAAAGGGTAACTGTGCTGACCTGTAGCCAGACCTAACACTTACTGCACCCAGGTAAATAAAGTGTTATTAAACTAATAGCCGGCTGCTGAAACATTAGGGCTGGGACTAGAAGGTACGATGCAAAGGCCAAGATGCCAACTCTCCTAAAGGTTTTACACAAAAGCCTGCGCTGTTCTGTGACAGACAAAAAGAATAATTCATGCCTTCCTCCAGGATGGGGGCAGGATGGCAGATTAGAGAAGCTCCAGAGCGGTGAGGAAGAGACACTGGAAAGAAGGTGAAAGACCAGAACCAGGTGCAAAAGAGGCTTTTGAACCATCCCCCAGCACCAGCCCCAAGGACTGTACTGGAGGGACATTTTAAAAACCATAATGCCTGATGCTCCACTGTGAAGTTGTTTTTGCAGGGAAGCTGTGCTAAGCCTTCCTCTGTGTCTCACTCATCTCCAAATCTGCAGAAAACTCCCAAAACTTATTCACATAATTGTTTGCTTTCCTGTTTTTTATTTTTAAAATGGGATTCACACTGAGTCCCATTTTGAGGCAGAGGCTGCACGTATGGGGTGAGACGCTGCTACAAAGTATAGAAGTAAAGTTCCATGGAAACCAAAATCCTCCTGAGAATTGGCGGGAACCTGGAGGAGGGCTCTGAAATGCTTGGCCCACTGCTGAGTTAGCTGAGTTAGTATTGTGGGAAGATCCTCCTCCAAGGCAGACGTTCCAGGGGCCCGGGGTCCTTCCTCGTGCTTGGCAGCCAGATCTGTAGCATTTTGGATTCTTTCAATGAAAAAAAAAAAGAAAGAAAGAAAAGAAAGGATAGGAAAGGAAAGGAAAAAAACCATAGTCTGAGTCTAACTTCAAAGCCAAGAGAGGATAAATTGGAAAGCAGAAAGTTGATGAGAAGCTCATAGAATTGAAACATGAGCTAAACAGCAGGCTTGGAAAGGCCAGGATGGGGTAGTGCCAGGGACTCACAGCAGGAATGATGAGCTGTCTCCAGGGGAAGAGAAATCAACCGTTTGTCCCTGTGTGTATCCGCTCACATTTTAAGGGCTTAAGGGAGAGACTGTTTGGTCTGGTCAGGGTCTAGTTAGGGTCTAGTTTGGTCTAGTTACATGGTCACCCCAGCAGTCAGTGGCATGTGGGTCTGTTTAGCCCCCACCACATGACAGGGCAGGGTAAAAGGACAGTTCCCGTGCCAGTAAACTGATGGTGTGAACTTGAGCAGGAAAGCCCTAATTAAGTGGACCAGCATAGTTCTGGGTGTGGCTGCAGGGCTTCCTGAAGGCAGGAGATCTACTGTCTTCGTTACTTTTTTCTCGTTGCTGAGACAAAATACCCAACACCCAAAATGAAGGAAAGAAAGGTTTATTTAGCTTACAGTTTGTGGAGGTTTCAGTCCATACTTGGCTGGTTCTGAGGCAGAGTGGCACAGAGCAGAGGGCAAATTCTTCAGGGCAGCAGAGCACAGCAAAAACAACCAGCAAAACGGAGGAATGGCCGCAAGCAGCCTCCTTTTCTCCCCTACATTGTAAACAGCCTACCCCCACCCAGGGGTTGTGAACCTCTCACACAATCTCCATGCCCTCCTCTTCCACAGGCTCAGGATGTTTACAAAGTAAGCATCACAGCTTCCTGTTGAATCACTCAGTTAAACCTCCAGATTCCTCAAGTTGACACAATGTATCAACCATAACACCTACCATGGTGTGAGTGACACTAACCAATAGGCTTATAGCCTGAATGGAATAAAAGGGAAACAAAGAATGAAGGCTCACTTGTTTGTTTCTTTAGAGGAGCTCCCGTCTTCCCCCTCACCTTGGACGGTGTCTCCTGGCTTCTAGAACAGACGCTTCAGCCTTCCAGTGCAGACCCTTTAGTCTCCTGATACGGATTCACATGGGACTCTGCAGTGAGTTCCAGGCCTTCGACCTTTGACTGGATCCTTTGGATCTCCAGCACATGGACAGCCCTTTGGTACTTTCTCATACCTGATTCTGCAGGTGGTCGTTGTAAGCCTACCTTGCAAGTCTATATATATTTATATATCTCATGTTAAATCTATTTCCTTAGGGAGCACTGGCTGCTACAGTTCCCTTAAAAGGCAATATTGCTGTTTCCAGAAAAAGGGTAGAGAGGACACACACACACACACACACACACACACACACACACACACTATTCTACCCCTTGACTGCCCAGCACCTACCTTCTTTACATACCTACTCATACTCTGACCCACACCACATAATACAATGATTCCACATATACTCACACACCTCTCCTCCCCTTCTCAACGAGGAAAGGGCAATTTAAGTAGCTCATTTATTTATCTGAAGATATCACTTAATAGTATCACATTTATAAACCTATAATACATCAGTTAGGGAGTGAGTAGAAGGTTGGAGTCTGGCTCTCAGATTACAGTGAGCACCCATGTCCCAGAAAATAGGCTCCAGCTCCAGGGGAGGGGATCACACTAGGGCCAGTTAATGTGGGCCACTTGTTCCTCAGTGTTTGGCTTCCACAGTGGTTGCAGAGAAGTGGTGTCACCCAATGGGACTTTGTCCAACCCTTGGAAGACATTACAGTGTCCTGTGGTGCTTGGATCTCATTGGATGATCAAAGAATTGTACCTGAGCAGGCAAATACCTACTTGCCTGTATGTCCCATCATGCTCGGGCCCCCAAATTAAGCAAGGGAATAAAGAAAAGTGTAGAGAAGTAGTAAAGGATATGGACTTTGGATGGAGGAAGAACTAGGCTGAGGTCCAGGCTGTTTGCTTCTTACTGGTTGCACAACTTGGTAAGAGCTTTGCCACTTGGAATCTATTTTCTCTGCTGTGAAATGGGTTAATACCTACTTCTGAGGGTTGTTCTGAGGAGTAAGTGACCTAACAGTTACAGCCTCTACTGCACAAAACTTGGCACAGGTAAAGGCTCAATAAATATTGATATGATTATTCTCTCTACCCTGACAGGTCAGGAATATGAGACTCAGAAAGAAAGAAGAGGTTTGTTAAGGGTAGCTCCACTGTCCCTCAAAATTCACAAAGTAAAACACAAGAGAAAGAAAGGATTGGACCATCATTATTCAAGAAGAATATAAAAAGACTCAAAAGTGTAATTTAGTTCACAAGTATAATTTAGATTTTCTTATAGCTACATTCAAAATAATAGAAACAGGGCCAGGGATATAGCTTAATGGCATAGCACCTGCCTGGCAAGTGCGAGGTCCTGAGTTCAATTTCTGGTGCCAAAAATAAAATAACAAAAACAAACAGAAGAAATGAGTTTAATGATATATTTTATGAAAGAAAATAGTCCTTATGTGTTATTTCAACATGAAATCAATGTAAAAGAGTACTGATGAGTTTTTTTTTAAGTCATAGTATGTCTTGGAAATCCAGTATGAACTTTTACACTTGTAGAACATCTTAATTCACACCAGCTACACTGCAAGTGCCCCGTGGCACCTGTGGCTTCTGTAGTGGACAGAGAGATGGTAGACAATTTCCACTTATTTACATTGATACTCCATGTTATGGTTGATACATTGTGTCAACTTGGGGAGTCTAGAGGTTTGGCTAAGTCAGCGGTTGTAAATCTTGGGGTGAAAAGGACATGCCCTTACCCTTCTGGGATGTTGTTTATTGTGTTAATTTGGGAAGTTTAAAAGGTTAACTGTGTGACTCAGAAGGGAGCTGGGGTGCTTATTTGTACTCATCCTGAGCCTGTGGAAGAGGAGGGCATGGAGACTGTGTGAGAGCTACAGCCCCCTGGGTGGCGTTAGGGTGTTTTACAGTGTAAGGGAGGTAGAAAGATGCTGCTAGAAACCTTTCCTCCCTTTTGCGCTGGTGGTTTTTGCTGTGCTCTGCTGCCCTGAACAGTTTGCCCTCTGCCTTGTGCCACTCTGCCTCTGAGCCAGCCAAGTACGGACTGAAACCTACACAAACTGTAAGCTAAATAAACCTTTCCTTTCTTCATTTTGAGTGTTGGGTATTCTGTCTCAGCAACGAGAGAAAAGTAACCAAGACACTCCAGTAGCCCCATGAGCTATTAATGACCCCATTGTGCAGATTAGGAAATGGTTCCTGCAAGGTTAAGTGACTCGTTCAAAGTCACACAGCTAGAAAGAGAACATCTGGGTTTGGGGGTGTCCGACCTTTTCCAACATAGCTGCACTGGGATCCAGGTCTCTCCACCCTGTCTCAGGGGTGTCTACCCTCCAAGGCATTAATTACCACTATGATTTATGGTCCCTCTGCCAGCCAGCCCCGGAGACATAATTAATTTGTTTCTGCTGTGGAGGCCTGCCCAGACACCTTCACCTTCCCCCACCACCTCTGCTTCTAGCGCAGGCAATCGATTCCCAGCTCGTCAGTGGTGCCAACGGGTAACCTACAGCCACAGTTAGATTCGCTTAATCAGGCACTTGCTCAGAACAGCCCATTTGACAATTTTATTGGGTCGAGAGCATCATATTTCAGTGTCTGTTTCCACCTGGATTCTGGTTCCCAGATCAGCCAGGGTGGATGTTGGATCTGCTGTTTTATATATTACAGCAGGGCCCCTGCTGTAAAAGGAAATCTATGATTGGAATGCAATTGACTATTAGACCTGGAAGGCATGGTCTGTCCAACAACCAGCATTCATTGAGCTCCATCCGTGTGCTCAGCCCGCAGGATAGAATTACTGATAACAATACCAGAGACTGTAGTCGCGTGTGGCTTCATGACGTGGTTATGCTTGGATGAATGTGTTCTTAGGGAAGTTTGTCCTTCTGAATACAGGGGGTGCTTACACGAACCTTGATGGTCTAGGTCAGTCATGTGATGTGGTCTCTCGATGCAAGAGACAGCAAGCACCAGCCTGATGAGGCTCCTTCTGGCTTAACATAGAGTACTGTTTTACAGAAAACTTCTTTTGATAAGCAGGAGTGCACTAAAATAATGATAGAACGCACAGTATAGGAAATACAGAAGCCAGCAATATACTTCTTTATTATCATTACCAAGTATCATATGCGGTGTATAATTGTAAGTGCTATACTTGCATACAACTGCATGATAGATACGTTTCTACCAGAATCATCAACAACATGTCAGCAATGCATTGCACTATGATAATGGGACAGCTTTGACATCCCTAGGTGGCAGGAATTTTTCAGATCTTTTATCATCTGCAGGGACCACTGCTGTATTTACAGTCCATCAATGACCTAAATGTTGCCATGACGTGATGATTACATAACAGCATTAAAAAACATTTATGTTCGCTTACAATTTTCTAGGTGTGGTTCTAATGTGGCATACCTCTACTAACAAACTGCAGGACAGGTGTTGTCATTATTTCCATTTTTTAGAAGGTGAAACTGCGGCTATGACAAGGAGAGGCTTTCTCAAAAGATCCTATCTCCAAAAGTTCAGAGGGGTACAGGGAAGCCCCAGCAATGCTAACATGGCCAAGTCCCCGCTCACGAGCCAGGAGGTTTTTCCGTGAAGCAGAATCCCTAGAGAGCTGACCTGTGTAAAACTACATTTGCATTAGGTTCCCCAGGTGATTCAGCTGTATACCTACACTTCACTTGGAGAAGTGCTCTGGCGCCCCTGAGAAAGTAGCTAGAAGAGTGTTTAGTAAGGACAGGGCGTCCTGATTGTTAGAAAACACCCCCTGGGATTACGAAAGAAGAGAGTGAGAGAGGAATGGAAGAGTTCAGGGAGCAATAGGAACCTGACACAGAACTCTGTGCCCCGTTCGTCCTGCTCTCCAGGCAATCTGGGGCTCAGGTGGGACTCCCAGGGAGGCAGGGACGGCTAAACCCTATCACAGTTCCGGAGGCCCAAGGTCATGATGCCGCCATCCGTGCAGGCCTGAGCTGTGTGATCTCACGGCATGGATAACGGTAACGGATAGAGGCAGGAGCAAGCAATTTCATCTCAGTCCGAGAGCTGAGAGAGCTGGGTGGGGCAAACTCAAAGGTTTTATAAGAACTCTGGCAAGAACTTGCCAAGGAGTCCCAGAACTACCTCCCAAGGGCGGAGACCCCAGGGACCTGAGGACCCGCCTCCAGGCCTCACTTCCCACACACCTCTCAATAGCACCACCCTGTGGACCAAGTGTTTATCACAGTATCCCCTTGGGGAACGCTCACCCCACACCAAAACCATGAGTGTGACGGTAGCTGGCGAGCCCCTACAGGCTGAACTAGGAGCCTGAAATACAGATCCGCTCATCAATAATCAAGATGAGCCGATGCACAAAGGGCAGACAGGTCGATGGTGACGCAGCTGTTCCCAGAGTGAAAAGCCAAGGGAGGTACCTGTTCCCCATCTCACTGCCATGCTTCGGGTAAGGGCGCTCTCCGCGCAGCCCCGGTTGGACCTACGCTGGATTTCTTCTCTGAGGCAAATGGTGCCTGTAGAAGATGCTATGTGTGCCTCACCTGCGCCTTTAGCCTGTTACGGTGTTCACACACGCAGTCTCCCCACGTACTTCGGTTCTGCTTGCCCAGCTGCCGTATGGCAGGTTTGCGGGAGGGCTGCCCCGGGTTTCCAGAACCCTTCTGGCTTGCCAACATAAAGAAGCCCAAATGCCTGAATGGTCACACACCCTAGGACGCCCCTCACCTAATGTGTGGCAGGTGCAGAGCGAAGGAGATACAAATGCTCCAGCTGCCGCGCTCCTGATCTGAAGCCTCCGGGTGTGACCGGCTGTCCCGAGCCCCCTGCCGGACCGAGCAGATGTTGACCTCACAGACTTTGCCTGATTTCCAGTTTTAGGGTCTTACTTCCCATTCCCATTCAGATTTTCCTGGGGCCACTTCCGTACAAGTCACTTTTACACGAATCCTTATCTCAGGATCTGTTTCCGAGAGATCCAGTATAAAACAGGAGCTTGAAATAAAACTACACAGTGTTACAGGAAACAATCTAAGTTACGGTTTCATTGGCTGCCCAAGGTTGTAGGTAGGCTAAGAGTTACAAAAGTCACTCCTATTCATAAATACCATAATGCCACTCCTGCTTAGCGCTCATGTTTCCTTGAATGAGCTCATTAAACCCAAGAGTCACAAACCATTATTATCAGATTTTAGGAGGGTCAATTACACCTTGTCCAAGGCTACAAACAAAGTATTGGACACCGATCTGCCCTCAATGAGCCTTCAGCTGGGAAGATGGGGCCCCGCCCTGGCCATTGGCTATAAGGCTAGGTCTGAGCGAAGCCCCATGTGCTGAGCAAAGGAGCTGAGGGAATTTAGGGACACAGTCACTAATCTGGGGTGTCCTGAGAGCCTCTTCCCCAGGAAGTTCTAAACCAGGAAACATGGGAGGACCCTCCCAGGCATCCTCACAGCAGAATGAGGAGAGCACAGGCCCAGAGAACAATAAGCCCTGAGTTCGGATCCTGACTGTTGTGCCTGATTGTTGTATGGCCATGGCAGGCCCTATTGCCTCTCTGAGCCTCCGTTTTCTCACTTGGAAAGTAGAGTCAAATACTGACTCAAAACTCAGATCGCCTGCCTAGTGCTTTAGGGATCTGGATGTTGGCTCCTGTCTTCATCTGTCTTAAAAAGCACCTGCCGGCCTTACCCTGAAGGGCACCAAAAGGAATAGAGAAGGAGCATCATTCCACGGAGATATGTAATAAAGCAAGAAAAATTAAATGGAGATGGTAGACTCTAGCAGCAAAGCTGCAGGGGAAAAAGGGAACTTTTCTACATGGTTGATTGGAATGTAAATTAGTACAGCTCCTTTGGAAATTAATATGGAGATTTCTTGAAATAGTCATCCCATCTGACCAAGCTATACCTTTCCTGGGTATCTTCCTCAGAGAGTCAAGTGATCACACTACAGTGATACATGCTACACATGTTTAGCTTGGTTAGCAGCACAACTCACAACGTCTAAATCGTGGAAGTTGGCTAATGCTCGGCAACAGGTGAATAGATACAGAAA
Organism: Dinomys branickii; assembly: GCA_004027595.1. Lineage (NCBI taxonomy): Eukaryota > Metazoa > Chordata > Mammalia > Rodentia > Dinomyidae > Dinomys > Dinomys branickii. The sequence goes on along the minus strand of PVLD010005958.1, from coordinate 18,123 downwards.
ATGTAGTATATATAACTAGTGGAGTACTACTCAGCCATCAAGAAGGATAAATCTGAAGTGCTTGTAAGAAAATGAAAGGATTTTGAAATTATAGCACTAAGTGAAATAAGGTTAAATATCACCTTTTTTCTCTGATATGAGAGACCCAAAATATAAGTAAAGAGCAAAATAAACAGGGAAGTGTACTCTGCAAAGACAGGAAAGGGATTTGTGAAAGGAGAGGGAAGGAAGAGTGGTTGCACAGGGGGAGAAAAAAAGACCAAGGTGCAATATGCATATGTATCTTTCGATGTAATCACTAATCACTATGGATAGCAAACATCTATTCATAAAAAATGCTTAAATACAAATTCCTTCACTTTTCTATAGATGTGAAACTTCCTAATAAAATGTTAGAGGGGGAGTTTTCCCCAAGCTGATTATTTTCTGATGCAAATAGTCCATGCCTGCTGGTTTGGTAAGTCTGACTCCTGCCAAGAACAAAGGATCGGTGAGGCTGGAGCAAGGTGAGGGTCCGCAGCGCTCGTCCTCTCAGGATTCCCCATCTTGGCATTTTAGTCCTGCGTTTGCATTCTCTTTTGGGGGGGTTGGGTCCAGAGAGCATGTCCTTTGCAAGACTCTCGGTCAGGAATGCTGGCACTGACTGATAGTGAGAGCAGGTCACAGGTACCTGGGGGAGAGGCAGAGATGGATGTCCCTGGGTGCAAGATGCACCGCACAACCACCAGATCTGACTTCACTGCGAGGCCCACGATACTTTCCAGTGCTTTGGAAATCATTCCCATTCATCACCCTTTATGCTTCTGATTCATCTTGCAGGCAAGACAAGTCATTTTACACTGCAGCAGAGAGTGCTTTTATAACCCTCTGAATCAGCGGGCTGTTTATTCTGTCTCTCCAAAGGCTTCTGTCAACTCCTGCTGGATCTGCCCAGGTTCATCCTAAAGTGCTTCCCTCCTGCAGACAAGGCCACAAGAGAGCAGCAAACCTTGCTGGTAATTCACCCAGGCCCAGGGAGGCAGTCATGCCATAGTCCAAATAACAGGGGTCATGGTTAATGAGGCACTTTTCATTGGAGATACCCAGGAGATGACAAGAGGACGCCAGGCATCAGTTGAGGCCTGAAGAGTGGAGAACCATCACTTATTCCCATTTATTTGTTCCCTTTTTATGATACAAAACACTAACTTGACTTTTTCTCTGTAGAGTTCAATGCCTAACACTCCAAAACCCAGTCACTATCCTTAGCATAAAGCCTGATCCATACTACGTATTGAATACCTTTTTGAATGAATAAATGAGTAGACAGTATTAAAAGTACATCTGTCCAATGTATTAATAACTGAATAAATTGTATACCAAATTATAGCAGATGGGTTACAGAAAAGCTTCGAATTATTTCTGTCTGTACTTACATCCCTTGTGCTGCGAGTACGCATCTTCTTGTGTTAAGGGCTATGGTCTACTTTCTTGTTCCTGAATCTTGGTTGGCCTTGTGATTTGTTTTAGTTAATATGGTGTGATGGAAATGACTGGGGACTTAGTTATCATCTAATTGAGCCAGCTTTCTGTTGCTGTAACATAATACCCGAGGTTAGTCAATTTAGAAGGAGGAAAGGTCTATTTTGATGCAAAGTTTTATAAGGTGCAGTCCAGTTAAACCATTGCTTTGAGGGGAGCAATGAAGCAGCACATCATGCTTGGAGCATTAAGCAAAGGAAGTTGCTCAACTCATGGTGGCCAGGAATCAAAGGGAAAGACAGGAAGGAACTAGCATCCCTTTAAGGCCACACCCCCAATGACCTAACTTTCTTCCAGTAAGCCACACCCCTTAAAGGTTCCACCACCTCCCATTAACACAACAGGCTGGTGACCAACTTTCAAAACATGGGCCTTCGGGAGACATACGGCTTCAGACTATAGACAGTCTCAAACCTCAGAGATCTTGTATAGCATCCCTTACTTACTGTCTTTGAACTCAATCACTAACTGTCTGGAGGGTAAGAAATTAAGCAGGGAACATACAGGATGATCTAGCAGGGACTACTACCAGCTATCCTTTCAACTGATGGAAGCCAAGACTTCAAACACTCAGAGCAACCCAGTTCACACTGGCAATCCTCCACATTATTGTTCAAAGACGCTGGATGCCAGCGTTTTTTCACTCACGTGAAAGCTGACTGATACACAAGTGTTGTGATACATACATAGTACTATGTAACGCTCACAATAGCCCTCCAAAGTAAGTGTGATGAATACAGTTATCTTTCCTCCAAAATGTATTACTTCCTTATTCTACAAGGGAGTTTAGCTGGGACATAGCTGCCTTGCTAGGAATTCAATTTGTCAGCTCACCTTGAAGTTATGTGTGGTAAAGTGAGTGACTTTTTGTAAGGACTTGGAAGAATAGAAATAATGATGAAATTTTTGCCTCAATTGTTTAAGAAAAAAATCCCTAGGCTTAGAATTGTATGCTTCCTTTCATTTTGGTTTGTCTCCAGATGTCCCCCCAAAGCGTTATAGACTCATAGGAAAGGCTTTTAAAAGATGACTGATGGACAGGTGTGGTGGAGCACACCTGTAATCCCAGTGCTGCAGAGGCTGAGGCAGGAGGATCATTGTGAGTTGGAGACCACCCTGGGCTACAGAGTGAGCTCTAGGCCAGCCTGAAGTTCAAGGCAAGTTCAAGGCAAGACCCTGTCTCAAAAAAAATACAAAACAAAAAGTGATGATTGAATCGTAGAGGCGCCATCACTAGAAGTAATGTTAAGGATATGGGGTCTGATCAGAAGAGGTGGCTTCCCGGGGGTGTGAACCAGCAAGGGGGGATCACCCTCCCTCTTTTACTCTCTGCTTCCTGGCTACCATGACACGAACAATGTTCCTCTGCTCAGGTCTGTCTACCACGCTGTTTCTTCTCTGGAGCCAGCCAAACATGAACTGAAAATTTCTGAAACGTGAGCCAAAATAACCCTTTCTTCCTTTCAGTTGCATATGTCAGGTATTCTGTGCCGGTGACAGGAGAGTAAGCAGGACATCCTCCCTGCTCACTGTGTGGGGGAAGCAAAGCCCTGCAGTGGGGTGCTGGAGGCAGCCAAGCTCATCATCCTGAGTCCCTTGAAGCGGACATTCCCTGGACCGTTTCCTGGACAAGAAATAAACTGTACCTGGCTGGAACCACTGTGTTTGGAGCCCTTTTGTTACAGCAGATAGTGTCATTGTAACGCAACGCAATAGAGATTTTTATGTCCATTTTATAGGGGAGGAAGTAGAGGCTCAGAGCAGTCACATGACTGACTCCTCAATTGCACTATGTAGGACAGTAGCCACTGGTCACATGTAGGGATTTAAATTTAAATTAATTCAAATTAAAATAAATGAAAGTCCAGTTCTTTGGCCACACTAGCCACATGCCAAGTGCTGGATGGCCGTGGTGGTATATACGGGATGACACACAGGTGTGGAGTGTTTCCACCATCCCAGAAAATTATTCTAATAGATGGCAGCGACAGAACCAGGTATTTAATGCCTTGCTTGTCTGCCTGCCTCCTGCTCTGCAGAGCTCTTTTCAAGCGTTATTCCCCTCCCCCCGGCCCCCCCCTCGTGCACGTACATGTTTGTTTACAGATCATTATTATCTATTTGTCAGAGAGGCTGGAGGGAAGCAGAGCCTTGCAATTAAAGGCTGATGGCAGCTGGCAAGAGGATCAATGAGAAGATAAGAAGTCACTTCAAAAATATTCACAGTCATTAAGAAAATATCACTCGATCTGCCAAAGTTGGACACCAAACAAGATAAATGTCTCCAACACCACTCAACATTTTAGATTACCCACCCTAAACACGGTGCACTGTTTGCGTAGTAGCGGCTGCTAAGAAAGGGTCTCATACTGATGGGTCAGCAATGGTTATAGTCAAAGACATCCTGCTGGTTCACAGCAGCAGAGCAGTGGACCACTGCTGGATATTGCCACCACATTCATCTGGCTGGGGGAGATGTTAGAATGAGTGACAGCATGGCCAGCTAAAGAAGAGAAAAACCCTGAGGGGGACACCCCCAAGGAGAAGCCGCACTGTTGAGAGGCCACGTGGAGTCATCCCATCTCTGTCTTCCAGTCACAAGTCGGCCTCAGTATGAATATACAGGTCTTCCTTTTTTTTCCCTCATCTAACTTTAAAAATGCCCAAGATGGGGGGAAGACCTACGAGCTTTATAAGTATTTAACATGTGCCAGGCACGCTCTGGGCATGGTGGGGCTACAGAAAAAGACTGCCTCACAGAGGGAATCTCATGAGGGAGACAGAGAAGTACTCAGGACACTCCCACAGAGGGTGATCTAGGAGCTAGAGAATACCCTCTGTTCTTTGGCTGTGGGAACAAAAAGGATGGTAACTTTAGTGTGCTGAATTGTGCCCATCACCGACACATTCATATGTTGAAGCCAATCCTCAATACCTCAGAATTCAGCTGTTTTTGAAAAATAGGGCCTTTAAAGAGGAGACTAAGGTAATATCAGGTCCTATGTTTGGGGCCCCTTCCAATATGGCTGGGCATGGTGTGTGGGTATAAGACGAGGGGATCAGGACAGAGATAACGGGCAGATCACAGAAGGACCCTGTGAGGACATATGGAGAAGGTAGTCATTACACGCTAAGGAAAGAATGTCAAAGGAAATCAACCTGCCAGTATGCTGAGTTTGGACTTCTGGTGTCCAGAACTTTTGAGAAAATACATTTCTGTTGCTTAAGCCATTCAAGTCTCTGATATTTTGCTATGGTGGCTCAAGAAAAGTAATATAGTCATCAAATTCAGTTTGGAGCAAAGGAGAAGTCAGAAAAGGCTTATGTATTATGACTCCCCAGGGGAACAGAGGAACCAGTAGAATGTATATATAATTAACAAGAATCGAGTGTGGTGGCGCACGCCTGTAACCCCAGCACTCACGAAGCTGAGGCAGGAGGATTGTTGTGAGTTCCAGACCAGCCTGGGCTACAAAGTGAGCTCAAAGCCAGACCCTGTCTCAAAAAGGACCTCCCCACAAAAAAAGAATAGATTTATCACATTCGGGGCTGGGGATATAGCTCAGTGGAATAAGTGCTTGCCTAGCAAGCGCAGGGTCCTGAGTTCGATCCCCAGTACCGCAAAAAAAAAAAAAAAAAAAAGATTTATCACATTGACTTATCCAATCAAAAGCTGAATACCTCACTATGACTGTCTGTGGGCTGGAGAGCCAAAGAAACCAGTAGCTCCTCAGAAGCTGGAAGCCTTGGCCAGACGTGGTGGTGCACACCTATAATCTCAGCACTCGGGAGGCTGAAGCAGGAGGATCGTTGCAAGTTCGAGACAAGCCCAAGCTACAAAGTGAGCTGAAGGCCAGCCTGAACTGCACAGCGAGACCCTGTCTCAAAAAAAAAATGGAGCTGGAAGCCTCAGAACAAGAGCAACCAAAAATGTAGCCACAGTCCAAGACTGAAGGCTGGAAGCTCCCTGGAAAATTCCTGGTGCAAGTCCTTGTTCAAAGGCTGAACAATCTGGCCTTTGATGTCCATGGGCAACCACAATAGAAAAACCGCACCTACCTAAGAAGGGTTGAATAAGTGCCGGAGCAAGCTTCTGTTTGCTCCTCTTTCTTTCCCTCTGGACCCCCAACCTGTTGTGCTGCTGCTCACATTTGGGGAGAGGAGGGAAGTCCTCCCACGCAGTTCATTGACCCACATGTCAGTCATCTCCAGAAGCACCTCACAGACACATCCAGAAGTGCTTTACTAATTCATTAGGGGTCGCTCTACCCAGTTAAGTTGACAACCAAGGTTAACTGTCACAACTTTCAGAAAGACATGTTGATTGAGGCCGGTCAAGGGAAGGTTGGGAGTCCAAGACAGGGGACACTATGTAAAAGGCTTTAGAGTAGAACACAAAAGATGCTGGGTCAAAACAGATAATTTGGTCTGTTTCCGGAGGCCATTGGAGGCCACTGGGAAAATTAAACAAAGGTACGGGATGACCAGGATTCATTGTGTGAAGATCACCTTGACATTGGGGCTGGGGATATAGCTCAGTGGAATAAGCACCTGCCTAGCAAGCGCAGGGTCCTGAGTTCAATCCCCAGTACCGCCAAAAAAAAAAAAAAAAAAGATCACCTTGACATATCTATATGGTGAATTTCAGGGACAAGATGGGTTGAGAGTCTGGGCAGGTGTTTAGATCAGAGATGCTTGGACTAAGGCAGTAGCTGCAGAAAGGAAGAGAAGTCAGACTGAAGATGTTATGTTAGGGAGACGTGCATTAAAGATGGGAGAACGTGGAAGCGAGAAGAATCCTTAACTCAGTTCCTGGGCATTGACCCTGAAATAAAGACTTAAGAGTGAGAAATTCTTTCTTTTAGGAGGTAAAGATGGAAGAGTGAGGAAGTGAAAAAACAACACAAAGCAATCAAGAAAAGGTGCGTTGTCTGGTCAGCTCCATCACTGTGGGCCGGTGGAGCTGGCGCCTGCTCTGTGGGACAGTCTAAAAAGGTCACCACCGAGTGACCCAACTGCAGCAATTTTACCCTAACTCCTGCCACCGTGAGCCAAGGTTTGCTTCTGAGGGATGAACACTAGTTCTCTAGTACATCTGAGGCACCAGACAGGTGACAGGGTGAGCTCTAATGACAAGAGCCACCCTCAGGCCACAAAATGCAGAAAATAGTAGATGAATGTCTGCTAATATGCTCTGAAGTGTAAGGACAAGAGAAAGAAGTGTCTGTCTGTCCCATGGATCAAGAGTTTCCCAGTATCCTCGCTTGAGTATCCAAATCTAATGTTCTGAATCAGGGACTGGAAGAGGGAGGCAGAAGTTTAGATCAACTACTGCCTCTGGTAGCCCCCGTAGCCAGTTGGGATAAGGATTTGGAGATCACAGGAACTGTACACTACAAAGCCACCAGAGAAGCCTGCAGTGCACTGCTGGCATCTAAAGCTCTGGGGAAGGATGCAACGTCCCAGAAGAAATGCACCGAATTAGAGGTCTGGGGACCCCACGATGGAGCCCAGGAAAGCACCTACCTCATCTCAGATTCAGGTCCCGAAATTCCACCACTGGTCCCATGCAGCTCAGGCTGAAGAGACCATCCATTAAACAAGCCGCAGATAAAATCTCAGGGCAGCACAGGGGAAAGTGATTACTAAGAAGAAGTAGCTGAATTAAGGAAATAATTCTCTAGCATTTTTTAATTAAAACCTTCAACCCAAGAAGCTTGTTAATTTTCGCTTTGGCAAGTGGTTCTCCTGACACTCAGCATCCTGCTGCCTGCGCACAGTCTGAAGTGGCTGCTTCTGATTTCCCTAATTTGTGAGGTACTCGCACTTTGGGTGGCAGGAGGTGATTACAGCAGGGTGGGAGGCAGCCCCTTGAGAAGCAGATTCCTTTCAAAGTTTTTCAGGCAGCAGGAGGTGGGAGGGAATCCCGGGACCTTTTCCTTCCCTGTATCTTCTAATTCTGTCCTCAGATTAGATACATTTGAAGGACAAATGAGAAGAATCTCAGTAGCAGGGTGGTTGTTAGACAGCCTATCAAGACAGGCTGGTTGAGTGTTTCGTTCTGTGTGAATGCAAGAGTAATGTTAATTCCTGATTAGCTCCGCAGATAAACGAACAACAGTAGCTAATACTCTGCATACACCAAGTATTACACTCTGTGCTTTTACAGTCTCACTTAATCCTTACAATAAGCCTGTGAGTTGTTACCCCTAACTTACAGATGGTGAAAGGGAGGCTTGGAGAGCTGTGGTGACTTGCCTAAGGTCCCACAAGCTAAGGATGGAAAAGATTTCCAGACTCCAAGCAGCAGATAAGCAGCTCCACGGAGCAAAATCACCAACATGGAACGTGGAGACAGAAAAACGAGGTTGGAGTCACTTGCCCTTGTATAACTTGTCAATAGATGTCAGCTGTTAATGATGATGATGACCCCATGCTGTAGATGAGCCAGCGGGACTACCGTCTCAAAGACTGAAGATTCATATTCAAGAATATTAATCTCTGCATGAGTCATCCTCAGTTGTGAAAGGTTGGAGCCAATTTCAAGGTCTAAAGATAGGGGATTGATGTAATGAGTTGTGGGTTATCTGTATTGCGAAGTTGCGTGCACATGTGAATAATCATACATAGACAATTGACTAATGGAATGGGTAGATGTTTAGGATATATTACTAGGCTTGAGAGTTATTAGAAAGCAGGTTACCAATAGTGTGATACCTTTTGTATGAAAATTGACACAAATACATATAGATATGTGTATATATATATATATATATATATATATATATTTGAAAACTAACAAAGACACTTTTTTCTCCCAATGCTGTGATCATAAATGATTTTACTGCTCTGTGGTTCTGTATTTTCTACCATTAGCATGTATTCTTTTTCAATGAGAAAATACATGATTTCCTAATATTTTAAATTTCTACTCATTTACTCATAGTTCTTTGACTTTGTCTTATGTGTGCAACTCCCTAATCTGCCTTCCTAGGTGGATAAATCATGTTTAGTTTGTCCTTGGCTTCGCCCTGTGTTCTCTGCTTACTTGAACAGGCATTTATTACTATTTTCTCTTTCATGGGTGGGTTCTTTGTTCAAACACAAGTTGACTATCCCTTATCTGAGAGTCTTGGGACCAGAAGATTTCAGAACTTTTAAAAAAAGTTTTGGACTATTTCAATATAGTCTCCAAGGTGGAAGTGAAGTCTAAAGATAAAATGCATATATTTCATATACAATGGGTGATCAAATATATGATGATTGTTTAAACTGAAAAAAAAACCTTGTTAGAGTAAACAACATATTGCCAAGAACAAGAACTTAAGAAGTTTCTGGCTTTGCCTTTGAAGATTAAGAATATTTAGCCTGTAATTGGAGATTCTGGACTTCTTCTCATCTTTGGCTACGGGGTGCAGTTTGCCTGCCCAGGCGTCATGTTTTGAGGCCCTGTTCCCTGTCTGAGTGGAGTGAGAGACGCCACAGGGGTCGGGGCAGCCACTTGCCCTCTGGTGTGGGCGTTCCCATCTCAGTAGCTCCCAGGCCCCCACCTGTACTTGAATCCCAGTGTCTACGCTTCTACTCTCTCTGCTGAAGAGGTGAAGGGCTCAGTCTTTTAGTGCAGAACACAGCTTCGACTGGTCCCCAGCCTTGTTCCACTCCACCCCTGCTCATCCGAAGCCTGGAGCTGGATTCAGGGCTGTGGCTCCCTCCAGACCCCCTTCTGCCTGCAGTATCTCGATCAACAGCTTCTAAATTGGATCTCACGGAAGCCCTTTCAAATTCCCCAGCACTCAACAGCATCCTCTTCCTCCACAATGCTGTAGATCAACTGGAATTCTAAACAAATTACTTTTCCTCTTATTTTTATGGTATTTGGGTTCTAAGGGAAGGAAATCCTCTCCCATGAGCCACTCCCTAAATGTTCAGGTAGTGAGCCAGCCTCACCAGAATTGAGAGTTTCCTCACTGTATAGAGAGGATGACCAGGCTGCCAGTTGCTGACAGCGTCAGGTCAGTCGTGCTAACCATTCCTCACAGTGCCCCACAGGTAGGCAGAAATGCTCACTATTAGTTTATTCATTCATTAAATAAGCCAGTGTTTTACGAACCACCCTCCACATCTTAGGCACTGTTCCCGACTCTTGAGGAAGTAAAAAACACCAACAAGAACAACAGAAAGTTGCTGTGCATCCTGATACTTTTATTCTGGAGGGAGGACAGACACTAAACCAACAAAATAACAAACATCAAGAATTACCAGCCAGGGAGAACTACCTTAAGGAGACCTGATTTATGTATAGCACAGCGTGGTAGAAGCTGAAGAGGGCCGCTGTCCGTGGGGGCAGGGAGGCCTCCTCTACCTTTGTCTCGGACTTGAGTGAAAGAGACTCGTAAAGAGAAAGTGGAGGTGGGAACCCAGACGGGGGAATGGCTGCACAAAGGCGGCAGGGTGGGAACTGTGGACGGACTTGGGACCTTTTAGGCTCTGGAGCTGGAGCAGAGGGGACAGCAGGGTGATAGGTCTAGGCGAGGCCCAAGAGGTAAGTGACGCCCCGGGTACTGTGCTGTCTGAGCCAAGGTCAAGAGACTGAACTTTATCCCAGGGCTCGGGGAACCTTCATAGGATTCCAAGCAAGGGATGGTGTGATCTCTCTTAGGCCTCATCATATTTATTAGGTATTCTAGCTCTTGATGAGCTTCCTGTAGCTCCTTAGTGCCTTGAAAGCGCTGAAAGCAGAAAGCAAGCCTGATTTAGCTTTCTGAGAAGCTGCCTTGAGCCCCTGAAAATACTTGTGGAATGAATGAAGGGGAAAAAAGGAAAGACAGATGGACCTATTTTCTTTGCTTCCTTGGGCTTCCTCCAGGTCCTCCACGTCCTCTTTGAGGGACGGAAAGGAGTGTCGTTTTCTGGTCTCTGTGAGAGAATTCCCGGGGTTGGTGCAAGGAGATCTGCCCGCTGTCACCCTGAGATGGATGAGCTGGCCTCTCAGTGCTCGCATGCGAGACCCTCCATGACCAGGAGCTGAGTGAGAGCCAGGATTGGGGAGCGAGGCAGGGTGGCAGGAAGATAGCTGGCCATTTGTTACCAGTGTGGCAGAGCCGGCAGCTGGGCACAAGACAAATTGGGCTCTTGGAATTCTAAATGAGCCTGCTCCTGGGTATGGTAGCCAGGGTTTGACTCCAGTCCAGATGTGTGGCCCTGGAAGGCATTCCAGCAAGACTGTGGTACCCAAGCTCCAGCGGATGCAGGAATCCCTGGGGAGGCTTAGGCATCAGGACCCCAAGGTGAAAGAACTGCTCAGCCCCCTGCAGAGGCCTTCGCAGGCGCTTGTTCTCCCTTCTGATCTCTCTTGACTGTCCTCTATTTTCTGTCATTTTTTACTATTGCCTCCTGAGGTTCTTATATCTGCCTACATGGAGATGGCATTTAAATTTCATCTGCTCAGCAGTCCAGATTAATAGGCACTGGCTGTCTGGGTTGAGGGAGGCTCCTGAGGTTTCATGAGGACTTGGATCAAGAGAAGCTGTGACAGCCCTAGGGATGTAACTCAGTTAGAGCACTTGCCTGGCATGCAGGAGGCTCTGGATTTGATCCAAGCACAACACACACACACACACACACACACACACACACACACACACACAGAGTCATAGTCCTAAAATTCAGCTCTAACTGCCATCCACCCCCATCACATCCTCCGTGACTCCCTATTACCACAAAAATGAACATCATGCTCTTCAGCTGGACCGTAGCCCAGCTGGGAAACTTTAGATTCCTCCTAGTTGTGTCTTGTAGCAGGCACCAGTAGCTCCTCACCTGTAGCCCTCGCAGCCCATCATTCCAGTGTACTCCAGATAATCCGAGTACCACTTTCTCCATCTTTGCATACACCTCTGAAGGCTACTCTGTTAGCTGCAGGAAATACTGGGCATGTGACACCTTGCAGAAGCAGCCCTTCACCAGTGACTGAGGAGAGATGGCACACAGGTGGCTCAGTGGTCCTGTCCCTCAGGGGGACAGTTCTGCAACACAGAATTCCCATCACCTCCCTGCTGTAAGTTCCAGCTACCTCTTCTCTGTATTCCCTTTATCACTGTTCTCTGTTTCTTTTCTCATTTCTTCAATCTCTTTTCCCTGCTTCCTTGGAATGACCTCCTAAGTAAACCATTTGCATTAGGATTCTTCTTCCAGGATTGAGTCTTCAGGGAACTCAGCCCCAGACATTTTCTAAATACAGCTTGGCGTTCACCGCCATCCCGTTCGTTATGCAGAAACCACATGGTGTGGTTGGACTGATTCAGTTGCAGCAAATGGCAGAGCTAATCACTAAATCCCATGCTCCCCACCTTCCTAGCCACCACTGTGGCTAAAAGATGGACATGTCCCTGAATTCAGTCTAATGAGAGAGCGTGAGACCCAAGATTCACACAGATCCTTCGGAAAGTTTCCTGTATGCCACTGGAATGTGAATAAGGGAACAAGTGTCCCCAAGAAAAGTTCTGACCTCTTCCTTCCAATTGGAGAGAAGGAAATCTTGAGACTAAGCCAACTCATAGAAGGCAGAGAGGAGGAAGCAAAGTAAAATCACCTTCTACCTAGGATCAGCCAAAGGACCGATTCTAATGTTGGATGGATACATATGCACTGTATGACACTTCAGCCTTAAATTCCAAGGTGGCTAGAGTGTTGGGACCATGCAAAGGCCGCCATCTTCTCTCTGGGTTTCTGGAGCGTTGTGTGCTCCTGGAGAGAAGAGGTACATGCAGCTCTGTGTTTATCCACACTAAGCTCACTCACGACCTGTTTTCACCAGCATTACCTGCATCGTATCAGGCCTGGTCTCAGTCTCAAGCCAGGTTAGAACATCCTTTCCTACCCTTCCACTATTCTGTGCCCAGCACCCTTCCCCCATGTAAGCCAATGACCTTGCCATAAATATAATCAGATGCTGAATGACGATGTTTTGATCTATGATGGAATGCATATATGATGATGGTCTCACAAGATGATAATGGGGCCGAAAATTTTTTATTCCCTAGTGACATCATAGATGGTCCAAAGTTGTAATGCAATGCATTACTCAGTGTGTTCATTGTGATGCTGGTAGAAGCAAACCTACTGTGCTGCCAGTAATTGCACATATAATTATGTACAGTACCTCATACTTGACAATACGAGACTATGTTATTGGTTGATGTTTGTCTGATACTATGCTTTTTATCATTATTTTTAGTGTGTTCTTTCTACTTATAAAAAATTTTGCTGCAAAGTGGTATGCCATGTTATATTGGCAGTGGTTTGCGTACATCTTGTGTTTACTGAATTTCATGGACTGCATCATAGGCCATACTGAGTGAATGACCTGTGGCATCTAAGTTTGTGCAGGCACATTGTCAGATGCACAATGATGAAACTGTCTTACAACCCATCTCCTAGAATTATGTAACCCGGTTCTTAAGTGATACATGGCTGTACAAGGTTATAATATAGCACCTTTCCACCTTAGAGGAATAGAATTCATCAAATCCAGAAATTCAGACAGGCCCAGAGGAGCAATGGGAATTCATCATTCATGATCTTGGAGCCATCGCATGAGCTGGACACTGAGCTGTATGCTTCCCATAAAATTTCTCTTTATTTCTTAAAATATTCCTCAAATTGGCTACTATTACTGTGGCTAATTTTTCATTATTGGGGGAAATGAAAAGCATGAAGATTAAGTCCTATAGGCCGGGGTCATATAGTCAGCTGGCGCCAGGGTCTAAACCAGGACCCCCCCTATCCATCTGCATTCTATACTGAGTCTCCCTGGGGACTACGGACACCTCGAGATGCAACAAGGCAAGCAGGCATTTCTTCCTCCTGGAAAGTTACACTACACAATGTTTCTTGGCTAAACCTCCAAGAAAGAATCTCTGCCGGAACTAAAAATGATTCTGGTTTCCTTTAGGGGAAGCCAATATTTTTGATGCCATCAGAAAAGATACTCCATGTGGGTCTCTGTTCAGTTTCACACTCCTATTTTGGCCATATCCTTACTAAAAATGAAAAATCTTCTCTGCCTCTTTACTTCAGAGGCCACACACAGAATTCTGACTCATCTATCCATTCACAAATCATAATCGAGCACCTGTCCCTGATACGCCAGCAGGTCCAGCACTGAATGACCAGAGCCAACATCAGCATCGTGGTTACGCTCTTGAGAGGAGACAATCTAGAAAGTGGTGGCCGTGTTTTCAGCTCCTCCACCAACTTTCACTTAAAAATATTTGGAGGCTATGCTGGGAGTGGTGTGAATAGGAAGCAGAAACATCGTAGGTAAAACCCCGGGGGCGTGGTGAGGCGGGCTAAATGCTTCAGGCGGACTTCGGACTTCGGCAATGGGGTCAGTACTCCCAAAGAGGCAGGAAACAGCAAATGCTGCGGCCAGAGCCTTCCGCTCCTCCTCCTCCTCCTCCTCCCCTCTGCCTCAGTCCTGCTGGCGTGGTCCTCTGCAGTCAGAACCAAGGCAGGCATCTCTCTGCTCCCCCAGCGATCTCAGCGCTCCCCAAAGGCTCTTCCTCTCGGCTCAGCAAAATACCTCCCTGGCAGACTGCTAATGGCCTCTGGCTCACCGCGGTCTTGCGTTTCAGGAACTCAAAGGGGAGGAGCTCCATTTCCCAAGGCCGCTAGAGCTGCTAGTGGGTTCTAGGTAAAGAGAGGTAGCTCTCAATTTGAGCTGGAGCCTCAAATAAGCTTCCCTTACAGATTTATTCTTCTCCTTTGGGCTTCAAAAGATGGAAAAACCGAGCTACTGAGGCCCTTCTCGTGGAGCTGCTATGAGGAGAACTGTGAATGTAAAACCTGGTTGTGGTCAGTACCTGGCTGCCAGCTGTATCCTAGTCAGCCCACTTATAAAACCTGGATCCTGCCTGGCTCCACTCACACCACGTGGCCCTGCCATGCCTCCTTCACCCCTCAGTCACAGCGAGGAGGACAAGGATGGGCACGTGATACAAGAGTAACCAACCCCAAGGCGGCTCGCAAAGCACATCCGAGATGTTAATAGAAAACAGGAGCCAAGCTAGTGCTTCCAGCAGGTGTTATGCAGCATACAGGAAGTGACCTTCCCTGACATACATATGACTTTTAAAATATTTTGAATTGTTAAGATTTCATTTCCGTGTGTGTCAGGAAAATGCTGTTTTCCCATTCGTAGAACTGATTAAAATGTTCCCTTCATGATACGTTACATTTTACATGGAATTGATTTGTTTACTATATTAAGTAAAGTTTAGCTCAGCTAGGAAAAGTAGACGGTGGCAAATAGAGCGTGGGTGGCAGGTGAGGCCCGACACACTGCTGAGGCCCGTGTTCCGGTCTTATGAATAGGAAACCAGGAAACGAGAGGCCAGGGGAGCTGGAGCTAAGGGACTACCGTGGGGTTGAGTCAGAAGCACAGCAAGCCAAAGCCACGCTCAGGTGACGACTGCTAAGGGGGAGCAATAAAGATGGTGGGAAACCCGAATGGGAAGTGGGAAAGTACGTGTGAGAAAAGGTACAGAAAGGAAGGGAGGGTGAAGGCGAGAGGGAAGGAAGAAGAGGGAGGGAGAGAAGGAGGGATAGCAATGGAGACAAAAGTGAAGATCGAGAGACGTGGAAAATAGGCAACAAGACAAACATGAACAGAGGGGAGATACTCTTAGCTGCTCCCCGCCATGCACTTACTTCCTGGCTGTACCTCCACTCCACGCATGCCCTTACAGTGAGTCCTGGTTTTGTTTTCTCTGAGACATCATGAGTGGGTTTCTGCTGCTCATAGCAGAAAGGCTTACAAAATAGACAGCTATTGCAGAAGATCTACATTTTGAAAATTCCGGGGCACTAACCCACACGTCGATCCTTACAGTGCAGGATCAGTGCAGACAGTGCAGTGGAGGACCATGGAGGGTTCTTCACAAAGTAACATGCTAGGGAGAGACTCAAAGAGCTGCTCACAAGCTTTGACGTCAAATTCCAGCGGCTTTGGCCAATTTCTAGAATGGTTCTTGAGACTTTATGGCATTTATTGATTAAAACCCTCATTGACAAGCATGTGAGGACCCAGTCTATGCAAGTTACAGGCAGCCATCTCTAGAACCTTACTACTTTGAAGCCAATTAAAGAACCAGTCGTTGTATAACTTAAATTTTGTTAATGTGTATTTACTATCTACACCCTATTATTACCAATCAATATAACAGTTATTACTTAATGGGTGAAAATTGCAATTCTGGTGCCCCAGTTCGGCATGGGGTGTTACGGCTAATTGGGATAGAACTTATGCAGAAGCATAATGAAAATGTAAATTCCCACACATTAATCAAACAATTATTTCTATAACTACAAGACAGCTGATGCTAAACCTAATTAGGAAATAAACAAAGTTAATCAGTGAGCAGACAACATTAGCTAATCATATATATGTCGCAAGGAAAGAAATATTAGGCAATGGCTCATTAAAACATCCCAAACCCCAATCATTCTACAGTCCCTAATAATATAGTCTTCCAGCTTCAAAGAAGCAATATGCAAAGTTTTATTAAAGCATTTTTTCTGCTTTAGAGTCTAGGAGGCACATGAGAATGAAAAAATATATTACTATGATAATAAATAATTGCATAGCTTTAACATGACAGACCCAAGAACTGGAAATAATATTTATGCATCACGGCAGACATCATTCAGCACACTTTGAGTTTAATTATCAGAGGTTAGTTCTTTTCAAGTGAGAGAGAGGGTAAAGAGAAGTTAATTCCACAGCAGACATAAAAATTGTAAGAAGACACAAACCGAAGCCAATTGTGTTTCTCTCTCCACTGCACATCCTTAGTTCTTTGTCAAAACTGCTTCCTGGTACAATTTTGGAGCCAAATGTGGATGCTTCACCTCAGCTTGCCTCCATTGTTGATTGGTTTCTGGAGTTTTACTGTCCTTGATGGCCCTGTAAAGCCCAACCTGACCTTCATAGAGATCTGATGGTGGTGCAAATTCCTGCAGAGCTTTCCAAAAGGAAGTTTGCTTTCTCCTCCTGGAAATAGGAAGTGAATAAAATAAAAACGTTTGGGAGGGTTCTGCGAGAAGAACAGCTACTATGAAAACTAATCTGGGAGAAACACAGATTTAGCTAGGATAAAACTGCAGAGGAGAATGCAGTGATGAGCAAAATGTACATACAACCATTAGTAGTGAGTTATACTAGTACTTGGTATGTCTTGATTTGTTGAACTCGTAACAACACTATGATGTAGGTACCACTGTTATCATTCTCTTTCGTGTAATGAGGAAACCAAGGCACAAAGAAGTCAAAAGGCTTAGCACACAACTCGTAAATGGGAGAGCCAAAAACTCAGACCAGTATCGTCAGGTACTAGACTCTGTGGCATAGCTTATGTTGGGTTTGGGTTATTCTGGATGCCTCATTTGTGCCCCAAGCCCCTTGTGTTTCCCAATTGTATCATCCATCAGGTGGTATCATTATTAGATTATTTTCAAAGCAGTAATATTTCTCAGGATGCATGTTTCAAAGGAAACCAAAGGCTCCATCGTGCCAATTCCCCTTGCCATGCATTCTACCCTGAGGCTCCTGGTGGGTCTGTGTAAATCTATATACAGGAATTTGTGTTGTTTTAGTTTGTGTTCCCTCAAGAGCAGACCCTACGGTAAATACTTAGTGGCAAGTAGCTCATTTGGGAGGTCTTCCCAGGAGAAGGAAAATGAGATGGGGAAGGCAGGAAATCCAAGAAAGTGTGTGAATGAGCAGGTTGCTACTGTGGGAAGCTCCAGGTCTTCTGGAAGGATGTGATCTTCATACTGAGCATGTCTCTCAGTTCTCCCCATGGAGGGGAGTGAGAGCTGGAGTATTTATGCTGTGGAGCTGTGTCAAAGGTATTAATTCTCTATATGTTTATGAAATATAGAAAAATAAAACTTAGACTGAGACTATATTAATGGCCTCTGGTACCAAATACTGTATACCCAAGTCTTACTTTTGCTTTTGAGCACAAATAATAAAATAATATGCATATATTACTGGGTATCTTCCTTTAATCTAACAATGAATCTTAGTAATCTTCCCATGTCGGTACATAAAAATATGTAATATTTATGTGTAGCTAATCAGTCCATTATTTATGGTCATTTGAGTGATTTTTCAAACTGTTGCTATTATGAACAGTGATGAAATGAATAGCCTTGTACATGAGTCATTTTGCACATGGATGAGAATGTCTGTCAGGTTCACTTTTCAGAAAGTTAAAGGAATTTGTGCTGAAGGTTTTTCCAAGTTGCCCTGCATAAGGGTTGGACCCTTGTAAAATGTACATCAATAGTTGAGTGTACTTGTTTTATGATGGTAAACACCTTATTTGTCTTTCATTTTTTATATGCTTTATGCTTCTTGGGACAGTGACAATGTTGAGTGTGTTGAATAATGGATGGACGCAATGGATAGATGGATGGATGGTGATTGGACTAGTGTGTAGGTCCATTGGTGAGTGGAAGAATGGATGGATGGATGGATAGATGGATGGATGGATGGATGGATGGGTGGATGGATGGGTGGATGGGTGGGTGGATGGA
>PVLD010005957.1:0-105820 GCA_004027595.1 Dinomys branickii | reverse complement strand
AAAACTATTAAAAAGTAAATAATTCATTTTTAGAAAAAGAGATATGCAAACTCTTAGAAATTGTGCAAGCACTGAGAATTCCACATTCAGAAATGGAAAAGCTGGGGCTGGGGACATAGCTCAGTAGAATAAGCGCCTGCCTAGCAGGCACAGGGTCCTGAGTTCGATCCCCAGTGCCGGAAAAAAAAAAAAAAAAAAAGAAATGGAAAAGCTCACTTTAATTAAAATATCCATTAAAAACCGATTGGCTCTTCAAGGTTTTATGATTTACAAGATAGGCACGCCATAAGCAAGTAGTCAAAACAATTATAAACCTTTGGTTTATGAAGAAGAACTGATATACTTTGTGTATATTTGGAATTGAAAACTTTCAAAATGTTTAAGGCCTGAAATTTTAAAATCACATCTAAAAAGCTTCGTAGCAAATATGATTGCATTTAGAGACAGACACATATTCCGAAAAGTAAATTAATTGTAATTCAAAATTGACTTACTGATTTTTATTCTATATATCTTAGAATGCAGAAAAGAAATTATACAATGGACTCCAATTCAATTTACTATAAAAACAAGACTCGCAACTAATGTGGCACTTGAGTACACTAGGCTTTGAAATATGTCACAAAAATCATTTCCTCACTTGCAAGTCTACAAAGTTGAAAAGATTCACCATTTTCAGTTGCAAATACAATTAAAAGAATATTTTTTTATTTTAATAATGCCAAGATTATAATTTACAATTTAAAGAAATTGCTTTAACCTTTTCTCAAATAAATACTGACATGTTAAATAAGTTTTATTGCTACATTACTCTCCTTACTGTCTTTAGTATTATGTTCCTTTTGAAATCCCAATAATTATTCCTGCATTACATTTCTGCTTGCTGAACTTTATTTGTCAACTATGAGGGGAAAAAAAACATATGACAGGAAAACACAAAAACTGTGTCGATTATTACTTTAAATCATGTTCTCAAATGTTCTATTTTTCTCTTCTCAATATCAACTGAAAATACAGAGATGCTGCAATATTGAATCCTTTCTTCCTTCCAGATTTTAATTTAATTTTATTTACTTGGCAGATGCATTTCATAAAGTTGCATTCTAGTAAAATAATTTGTAAGTAATCAAGTTTGATTAAAATCAGTATTGTGATTGTGCTGTAGCAGCCAAACCATTACCATTATGAGAGAGTGATGAAGGGTTATTGCTCCACGTGGAATGTTTAACCATGTCTGATGGTGATCTGTCATCAATCTGCCCCACATGGGAAGCTGTGGCGGTAATGGCTTATTTCTAACCCAACGATTTTTTTTTGTGGCCAATTGATTTTATTGCTTCAGTTTTCTTAATTGGCTTACTTTGCTTTGATCCACACATTAAAGAAATTTCAAAAGCACCAAAATGTATTGGGTTGAGGTCCACAGTGCAGGGAATATTAAATTCTATCTCTATGTTAACCAATAATTTATAGTATTCTCCAATCAAGAGTCTTACTCTATTTATATATTATCGTTATGTTTAACATTCTATGATTATGGCTAAAATTCGAAATGAGTAAGCAATCAGTAAATTATATTCATTACAAAACATATAAAGCCTAATTAAAATACAGGGTGAATACTTAAAATTTAAGAGAAATTAAGAGGGAGGCGTACTGACTTCCCTCCTCCTTAGACTATACGCCCTCACTCTGAACATACTTGTCACATCATTGTTGCCCTTAATGAAACGCTTCTGAAAGTCTTTGCTTGGATGTCATTAGCTGTTGTGGCATGCTCCTAAATGTCCTGAATGAAATAAAAATATTACCTATCATGGTCCTTTTGACTTTAAGGAAGATCCAGATGTTGCACAACACCAGACCCAGTGAATAAGGTGGATGATGACACACCACAGTAACTTTATGAGCCGCCTTTTCATTAGATGGCACTTGGCAGCAGCACTAACTGTATGTTTGACCACCCTTCATAAAGACATGCATGAAAGAGGACTTCCAGAACAGTTCAATAAAGTGACAAAAATAGGCTAAGTGTATTGGAAGCCAGCAGTGCTTTTAAAGGGATTAATTGCAATGTGTCTTTCATACTAATTTTTTTAGCATTCCTTTCATATTTCTGTCACTGAAGGAATGAATACACCCACTGCTACCCTATGCTGACCAGAGACCACTCTCTGCTTCTTTCCTCTCACAGTCCATTTTGCTTTTGTACCTGCTAAAGATTTATAACTGCACCCTGCAATTCCCATCATTACCTAGCCTTGCTATTGATAGCAAAAACCCTTCCCTGCGCTTTCCCAAGCCTTGTGCTTGGCAGGTAGCCACAGCTTCCTCTCGCTTACCTCTCCCTTTCATGACCCATAAAAGACTTCACATGGGAGAAGTAAGGGTCTGGTTCCAGGGTGATGACTCTCAGGTTTGCTCTGAAATAAACCTGTGGTGTTGAGCATGTACCTTTGGGTTTTGTCCCCTCCTTTTTCCTAACAACCACATCTTGTACAGCAGCTGGTGACATAATCATGAGAACTCAAACAGTGCCTCATTTCATTTTAGTATTATAGCCTTACTTGAAAATGTGTTTTTCCTTTTACCTTTCTAGCTTTTCTTCAGTTCAGAAGTTTGTTCACCACTAACATTTCTTAAAGAATTATGGCTTTTAATAAAGCCCCAAGTAACCACAAGACAGAATGGGGAACTCAAACAGAAATTCATAACATATCTTTGCCGAGACGCAATTGAGTACGCTGCTATTTGCTAATTATCTGTTAGCATCTTGTGTCCTTTCTCCCCCTCTTAGCCTGGCTTTCAAATTTCCCAGTGAACCATATTCAGGGGCAAATTTTGTTGAAGATAATTCCTTTCAGTAAACCACTCATGCGTCAGTACTGTCTCACATTTGCAAAAATTACAGTTAGTGAATATAGAAAGTTCAATAACTTTCAAGAACTGAAAGGATAATTAGAAAAATCTACTATTACAGTTGGAACCTTGAATACCTTTCTTTCAGAAATTGACAGGTCAGTCAGGCAGAAAGCCAGGAAATTTCTGAACAGTACTATCAGTCAGTGGTCAGAAATATCACTGTGGGCTCAAGGCTGCCTTACTGTAGATGTGGAAGTTGACATGTACTTATAGATGTGTACATAGGCATGGGTTACAATAGTTCCATTTTTCTCACCTTTTTCAACCAAGAGCAATCAGTTGTTCATCGCAACAAGTGTACCTCCTGACTATATCTTAGTTTTCAGAAAAGTGCCAGAGCTTATGGGAGAAATGGCTGCTTATCATGGGAAGAAATGGAAAAGACAAGCCTGGAACATCTTTCAGTGCTTTAAGGAATGCAATGGCCAAAAAAAAAAACAAAAAAAAAAAACACCTAACCAAATGAGCAATTTGATCAACAAATTTGGGTAGAGTATTTTTTCCACTCCCAAATAAAAGTAATATTTCTAGTTCTATATTGATATAAACAAATGAATAGAAAAATTAATATGTTTGGGAGAAGAGATAAATGTCTCTTATAGAAGAATTTGAAATAATTTTTGCAGCTATTCCATCTTTAAGGCATAGAAACACATAAAATTCAACAAGAAAGGGACACTTTACACTAGAAAAGTCTGACATATGTGATCTCAAATAAATAATAAAAAGCAACATCAACAATAGTGAACCATAATGGCATTCTGTAAGATATGTACAAAGGACAGAGTAGGGTAAACTGGCATTTTAGTGTTGTGGACTTTGAACACAAATCCATATACCCCATCTAGTCATGGGAAAATCAGTTTTAATTCACTTTGGAAAAACTCTGCAAATACTAACATGTATTCCTAAAAGCTTTCTAGGACATTTAAAAAAAGAAACACCCAAGAAACCATAATAAAAGAAAGTCTCCTGGATCCTTTCCCACCTATAAGAGATATCCCTGTTTCTCATTCTTTCCTTGCTTTACTTTTTCTTACCTTGTACTTTGACTTACTTAGATGAGAGATACCATATAATACTAAAGATTGTGTGTCTGATTTATTTCTGTCAAAACTATATTTTCCACAGGGATCCAGGAAGCCACAGGTGAGATGTGGGGAAGAGGGAACAGGGAAATAGGTAGAGTGAGGATCTGCTATGCATTGGATCCTAATAACCTCAATGGATGTGGACATTGTATATCATAAACATGCAGTGAGATTAATGATATCAACAAGAATCAAACGTTGGAGAGGAGAATTGGAGGAACAGAGGAAGATGAAGGGGGGTGACAGAAAAGAAAAAAATGTACTATGTACATGTACCCACTCTCCACGGGGATTGTAATTTCCATATACCGTGACTATATACTAAAAAAAGGAGTGTGGGAGAAAAAATCGTCTAGGGATACACAATGACTATATGTAGCATGGAAACCTGGATTGGATCCTGGAACAAGGAAAGATAATCATCAAACTTATTAGAGAAGACATTTCCTTTTCTAATTATAACCTTTAAATCTGAACTTTTATTAAATGAAAGTCAATTCAGTGGTGAATTAATTGAAATTTACATGAAATTAAATACCATTTACAACATCTCTGGATTTAAGCTATAAAAGAAACTTTGAGAGATTAAAGCTTAAAAATTACAGTAATGTCTAACTCAAACTTTCAATTTGACCAGAAAATAGTTAACATTTTTAAAAAGAAAACAACTGCTTTGTAACAGGACAAGAAGAAATAAACCTCAAGGGCATCTGAGGAATTTGCAAGGCCCCATCTATTGCAGCCTAAAAGGTGAAACATTCTAAAACTTTCATTGGAGAATGGAGCCCTGGGAGACAAGGGCTGTCTATGGAATTTGTTCCCTGCAATCCATTTCACAATGTTTAGCCATTCTGATACTCAGAGACCACTGGAGTAGTTGTTCAAGGAAGCCTGTCTACTGCTCAAGCTGGTGATAGTCCTTGCTGTCCTCCACATTATGCTGATTTTTCAGGCATGCAGAGCACAAGACTTAGGGGCCATGAAGACCTCCACTTAGATTTTAAAAGATCTCAGAAGCCAATATATATATATATATATATATATATATATATATATTTGACTAAGTAGAAGCCCCTGATAAGGCAGTGCATGTACCTAGGAGTGTAAGGCCAAAGCATCTTTGGAGACTCGAGGAAGTCAGGCATGCCAGTAACATAAAACATATTCGAGGAAAGTCATAAACCCTTAGAAGAGCTACATGGAAAAAGGCTGTGTGGGCTACAACCTGCAAGGTACTTAAGGGGGATCCCCAAGCTCTCTGGAACACATAGTTCATCACTGTGTCCTAAATACAAGACGAAACTACAGGACTTAATGTTTGCCCTGCTTGGTTTTAGGTGCTCATTTTTTTAAATTCTCAGCAATAATAATTAAAAAAGAAACTGAAGAATAATGACAGAAGGATATTTGAAGATTTGGGATTCATTTATCCACCTTCACAGTGTCTGTTACCAAATAATAAGTATGAACATGGATATCTAACTATCTGAAAGAGAAACTTTCCTATTCTTATTAGCAACCAGAAGAGTATAATACTTCGGAATAAATGTAACCCAGAGTTGAAATACTTGCTCACTGCACTCTATAAAATTAGATGGAAAAAAATGAAGTAGAAAAATAATGAAAAGACATTCTTACATTAATGGATAAGAAGAATTAACATTACTAAAATGTGCATACTATACAAGCTGGTGTACAAATTTAATGCAATTTCTATCAAATTTCCATAAAAATAGAATAAAAAATAATTCAAAAATTTATATGAATAACAAAAGAGCCTGAATAACAAAGCAATATTGAGAAAAAAACAAAGATGGAAATATTATATGTCCTGATTCAATTTATATTACAAAGCTACCATAATCAAAACAGTGTAGTAGAAACATAAGACAGACACATAGATCAATGAAACAATATAAAGCCCCCAAAACTCCATTTGAAATCAATTGATCACCAATCTGTGGACTTTAATTAAGTTGGTCTCTATGAATACACAATGAGAGAAAGATAGCTGAGAAATGGGTACATCAAGAAGAATGAAATGAAACCCTTATCTTCCACCATATGCAAAAATCAAGTGCAAATAAATTCAATATTTAATGGTAAGGGCTGAAACTTTAAACCTTCCAGAAAGAAATACAGAAGGAATGCTCTTTGTCACTGGTCTTGACAACAATTTTTTGGCATCAAAAGCACAGACAAAAGAAACAAAAGTAAACAAGTAGCATTATATCAAACTAAGAAGTTCTGTACAGCCAAGAAAGCAATCAATACAGTGAATGATCATGAGAGAAAATATTTCCAAACCATACATGCTGTGGGGATAACATTCAAAGTATAAATGGAACTCATAAAATTCAGTAGTAAAAATATATATAATACAGTTAAAGAATGGGTACAAATTAAAACAACCCTGAGATTCCACCTCACTCCAGAAAGGATGGCTACCATCAAAAAATCAGAGGTGGTGTGGGGAAAAAGGAACCCTTCTCCACTGTTAGTGGGAATGTAGACTGGTGCAACCACTGTGGAAATCAGTGTGGAGATTCTTCAAAATCTAAAACTAGAGGTTCTATTTGACCGTTATTCCTCTTCTGGGTATCTTTCCAAAAGAATTAAAAACATCATTCCACAATCATACATGCACATCCATTTTTAAATAACAACATAGTTTATAATAGTTAAATCTTGGCAAAAGCACAAATGCCCATCAACTAACAAATAGGTATAGAAGATGTGGGGTTTTTTTAATCTAATGCAGTACTACTCAGACATAATGATAAACTTGAGACATTTCTAGGCAAATGGACACACCTTGAGAATATATTCTTAAGTGAAATAAACCAAACAGACATATGTAAAAAAATTAAAGAATGGGTAGGAGATGTGAACAAACATGCAGTATTTGCAAAGAAGATATACACATGACTCATGGGCCTGTGAAATGCTGTTCATCATTAGCAATCACCAGAGAAACACGAATCAAAACCATAATAAATATTCACACCTGCTAGGATACCAAATATTATAAAACCAAAAAATAACAACTTTTATGCTACTGATGGAAATGCCAATTAGTACAGCCATTATAGAAGATCCTTAACAGGCTAAAAATAGAATGGTATAATTCAGATATTTAAATTTTGGATATATCTCCAAAGAACATGGACTCACTATACCAAAGAGACAGTCATACTCAGATGTTCACTGCAGTGTTCTTCAAAATAGACAAGATACCAAAGCAAATCACCTATGAATTAATAAATAAACAGTTGATAGATTAGAGAATCCTGAAAGTGTGACAAATAGATAGCTGGTAGAAGAAAAGAAAAGGTAGCTGGATGTGCACACACATATACACATCTGTGTGCAGGTACACAGATGCTCAGGTACACACACAGGGTCATAACAATCCAATTTCAGAACTGGGGGCTCCCGGTAAAGGTAATGCCCAGGTGGATGTTTGAAAATTGCCATATCTCCTATCTTTAGGAGACCATCCTCATGTTCCTAAATATAAAGCAGAATTACAAGATGATTTCTACTTTAATATATCTAAGTCCAGCTGTTGAATGGCCAATCTCTTGTTTCAGTCCTGTACCAGAGTGTACACTGTACCTGGTCAAACAGGTTCCAAAGAAAAAGCTGATGACTTTATCAAACATCACTTCACCCCCTTTCTATCCACAGTGTAGCACTGTGTAAGAATTGTGTTTCAAATGCATGCTGTTGGTACATTCCTGCTTTCCTCATATTTTATTATTTTTCTTTCTTTTCTAATTACAATATTCTTTGCATTTCTTTTTTCTACGGAGTTCAATATCTCTTTTAGTGATTAAATAAGTAAACTTGTTTCCTTATAATTTTTTTCAACTGGGCATTTTTCCTTTATTCTAAACCTCATATAATTTTTTGACCCTGTAGTTGTTGCATTAGTCAAGAACCATATCTTCAATTTTCTATCAAAGTGTTCCATGCAGGGAAGACAAGATGGGAGAACAAAGGACAGAAAGTTGTCATTGTTAAGTGGTTTGAAAAAGTGCATCATCTTAGATGCTGAAATGCATCAGCCATGTGTTCTCATCGTTTATAGAACTCTGTAGTCACAATCTGCAACACTTATTCGCTCAATTAATCTAAATATTTTAAAATTATGATTGAGTGTTGTCATTTTCCGTGTTGATGACTTAAATGTCCAATTTAAATTTGCAGATGTAAAAATGTAATTTGCCTAAAACAGAACAAATGCAAAAACTTTAACTCTTCAGATATTTTTCCTTGTACAAATGCTTAATGCCATTTCTGAAATGTGTCAACTATTGCTGGGCAACAGTGTCACAGAGTTAATTTACAATATACTAATATAAGTATTTCATAACAAATGAAGCTTTCAATAAGAAGGTAAAACTAACACTATCATAGGTGCTTCATTACTATACAACTTTCTTATAAGACACAAAGATGCAGTTGCACAATATTCAATTTGAGAAAACAAATAGATTTAGAAATGCAGTTATTTCTGGAAAAGCAAGAAGACTTTGGACCCTTTAAATTCTAATACATTCTAATATAAAACTTCATAAGCTACAACATTAATCCTTGTATTGATGGGCTGGTGTGTAATTCATTGGTAGAACACTGCCAGCACATGTATGTATACAACAGGACCATTAATCCAATACTGGCCTTTAAGTACTAAATTATAGCTCAGAGCAATTGTGTCTGATGAAAACACAATACGAGGTACATGTATGATTAGCAATTGTTTAGTTTTCTCTCATCTAGTGAAGAGAACTTGTCAAAATTAATTTTAATAATAAATGCTATTGACCCTAATAAGTAAAATATTTTCATTTGAAATTTAAATTAATATAATACATCAGTAATGAAGTATTTAATATTTTAATATTTTTAAAAACTAGTGCGCATTTGATAATTATCATTGAAGAGATTTGATCTGTTCTTAGATTTCATATATTCATAGTCAAATTGGTTGATGGATATACTCACTTTGTTCCAAGTATATTTGGAAGTTTTCTAATAACTTGAAATGCCAAATTTTAAATAGTTTATGTAAAATTTAAGTAAAATGCAATGCCATCAGTTGCTCTCACCACATTTGAAGTGGTCATCATGATTACCAGACTACTAAATTTATACAAATAGTAACTGTGCCAAAATTCTTAAAGTATGCTGCTTTTTAAACCTACAATTATTAACACTTGCCACACATTTTCATTTTAAAATAATGTCATGGATTGTTAGAAAATGAAATTAGTAACAGATTTTGATTGTTGCTTAATATGAAGTTTGAACTCTATGGTTGTTATAGGGAGCCCTTCCCTGTCCTCCTCATGGCCCAGGAAGTTTATATTTGTAATCCCATGAAAAGTTACTGGAATTTTAGTAAATTCATTGCAGTCTACCACTTCCAGGGCAACCCGTGGTGAGAATAAAGACACTAAAGCATATTTGTAGTGATGGGGAGCCAACAGGTCCTAAGTGCAGCCATGATGATGGCTGTCCAGAACAAAGGCCTATTCCCAGGACCAAACTCAGACTTTATTCATTTGTGAAGAACGGAGTGGCTTGAGGATGAGTGACAGTGAGAGCAGTGGGAAATAAGTGAGTGCCGTGAGCTGGGCTAGGTAGGAGGCCTGAAATCACCTCTGCCATATGCAGAGAGAAGGGTAGGCAGAAAGAGTAATCTGCATAACTCAATTGAGATAGTATACAATGTTTTGGGGTCTGTGCTTCAGCTCTGATAAGTAATCTTTGAAGCCCCAGGAAGTCATAGCCTCTATTCTAGAGGCTCAAGCCCAGCTGACAGCATGGAGCACTGGGTCACACATCCTGCCTCATCCTGGCTCACTGGAGGGAGCAACAGGAGGTCGGGAAAATACCCCTGCTGTCTTCAAAGACTACCACCAGTACCTCCTCTAGACCAATATGCATTGCTTAAAGTCAGTTCAAGGGATAAAGAAAAATACATATCAGCTCAGTACATATCAATACATGGAAATAAGGTCAGGCTCAGCCCAAACAGGGAATTACTCCTCTTTTAAGCAGAGTCATCTAGGTGATCCTCCACAATTGTAATTAATTAGAACTTGCTGAATACAGATATACTATATAATTCTCTTAAGAAGCTTTCTTAGTATTAACCAATTTACAAAAGCATTAAATTCTCAGTATTATATGACTTAATACACAAGCATATATAGTTTAATTTTAAGACAATAATTTTTTTAAATTTTAAGAAAATAATTGTGTAAACAGGTTATTGTCCTTAAATTTTATTTTGTGCAATGGAAATTCTTCTAGTTTATGTAACAGACAAAAATTGCAGATTCTGTGAACTCAGTTTTGGAACAACATACATATACATCACACTGATAATAAAATTAAAGTTCTGTCCTATTAATTTAGAACAATTTTTGTCATAGCTGTTTCATTTGAGTTTCATTTTAAGTTTGAAAGATATATATCTGAGACAATCTGGAAAATTCTGTGAAGAATGGAAATCTATACTGGAAGCACTATGTTGTTAGGTTATAACAAAATAAAGAAATACCTTCTGTTTAGAAAGCCCAAGAACTAGCCAGGCGTAGTGGTGCATGCCTGTAATCCCAACACTTGGGAGGCTGAGGCAGGAGGATCCTTGCGAGTTTGAGACCAGGCTGGGATACATAGCGAGCCCAAGGCTAGCCGGAAATGCGTAGTAAGACCCTGTCTCAAAAAGACCAAAAAAAATAAATAAATAAAACAACCCACAACAATAGAAAGCCCAAGAACTATGAGATAGGTATTTTATTGTTTTTAAATTCTGTAAATGTATCACTTATTTAATAAAAAAGAGGAAACATCTAGAAGAGAAAATTAAATAGAAAGAGAATCACTACTGAGACAATATACTTAAAACTTTGACCGCTATGGGGATTTTAAGCAGTCTTCCTAAAAATCTTAATTGCAACCATTTGGCCACAAATTCTATTACATTCCATTTATAAAGGGATCAAATGTTTTCACTTCAGCTATCTTATGTGATGTTTAAACAAAAATACAAAGAAATAGTATTTTTAAAATTTTAGTCCTGAAAATCTAAATTTATGTGGATTATATATTTAATTACAGCAAAGTATCAATTCTTTGAGGATTGAAACTTGGTCGTTTGCATTGTATCTGAGGTAATTAGAATTTGTGCTATACATTAGATGCACAAAAACTTCGTGAAATATGTTTCTAGAGGCATGTTCTTACAGGTACATATATTTGTGTCTATGCACAAATTATGAAATCTACCAATTTAATTGAACAATATATTATGTACAGATTGAATGTCCCTTATCCAAAATATTTGGAACAAAAAGTGCTTCAAAATTTGAAATTTTTATTGGGAATGTTTCATGTACATAAGAAGATACCTCGAGAATGAAACTCCAAGTTTACATATGAAATTGCTTTATATTTTTATGCTTTTTATATACATAGCTTGAAAGTAATTTTATTCAATATGTTTACTGCATTTCTGTTTTGACTGTCAATGACTAAAGAGGTCAAGTATGAAATCTTTCACTTGAGGCACCACACTGATGCCCAAAAGTTTTCAGATTTGGAGAATTTTGTATTTAGGATTTTCAGATTAAGGACGTCTAGCCTCTATCCTATATGACATGTATAATAATAGTATACCATAATACAGGTAGTACAATACTAATAATTTTATTATTATTAAGGTAATATTAAAATCTCAAAAATAACAATTCTATTATTTTAAATAAAAACTACTGTTGTAAAATTAGAGTGGTTCAGGAAAACTGTAACCATATCAAAAACATTTACAAATCATCTATCACTATATATTTAACTTTTTTGCTAAATGAGCTCTAAATAATGATAAAAATAACACAGTCCTTTAAATTATACCCAAAGAACTTTTATGTAAGGAAATAAAACATGTGGAAAATATCACCAAAGAAACTTGCCTCCATGGAGATGCTGGGTGTATGTAGTCTGTAGGCAAAGGCTATAACTGTGCTGTATTGTTTCACTTTTCATCCCAATTCAAACTCTTACTATGCCAAGCCTGTCCTCACTGCCTATACAGTGAGTTTGCTGTGACAAGTCTCCCTTTTCACCTGAATTGGTAAAGCATTTAGTGGCTGTGGCATGAAAATTATTTTACTTTCACAGCACCTTTTCTTATTAAAGTGCACATTTGTCTGTGGATCCTGCTGGGTCCCATGATTTATGAATCTCATCCTGACAGATGACTATATTGCATTTGTAGGTGAAAATGAATTAGCAGTTAGAATAATTATAAGGTTAGCCTAATTGCAACTTATGTCTTGTTGAATAAAATTCCACCTTGGAAGTCATTAAGCCTCACCTCAAAATGACTATCTCAGTAAGGAGTCATTAGCAAATCACAGCATACACTACTTGGTAAATCTAGTGTCAATCCTAGAAGGCTTTCAAAATCTATCTGTTTTCATGAAACAGGACTTGTCACTGCACTGCCACCTGACTCCTGAACACATCAGTGCCGGGTACTATTGGTCAGGATGCTTATCCATGGCGTCTCCTGTGGTGCTCTCCATGGCAGTGGTTCTGAGGCATTTCAGCATGCTGGACTTCTCTTTTCACAAGGGTTTTAAACATAAAAGAATGGTACCCAGAAGGTCTCAAGCAAGACACTTTAAAACCACAAAATGGTGCCATGGTGAATTGTAATGCTATGATTTTTTTTTTTTATCATCAGTAGTGTCTAAGATTAAAAGAAAAGGTTGATCAATTCTGCCATATTCATCATCTGATAATGGAAAAGATTGTGGAGAAGTTTATATTTGAAAATGCACATAATTGCCACATTTTATGGAGAAAAACTATAAAATACAAGACATTTTTTCTTCTCATTTACAATGATGTACTAGAAATCGAATCATAAATATAACTCATTGTATTTTCTTTTTTTCCTCCCTCCAACTTCAAAATATCATTACATAGCTTTTTTTCTGTTTTTATTTTTCTGTAGGAATATTATTGGAGAGAATAAGTAGATTAACATGGCTTCATGAAAGGAAATATTTTTAAATTACTTTAAGAGTTCTGTAGAGAGATAGAAATAAAGCAAAAGAAGTCCATAATAAGAAATGGTCCTTTCAATATGAGTTTAAAGTATAATAAATAATGACTCTAAAATAAATTAAAAGGAATGCATTTTAATCATTTTCTGCTTATAA
This sequence comes from Dinomys branickii, assembly GCA_004027595.1. Lineage (NCBI taxonomy): Eukaryota > Metazoa > Chordata > Mammalia > Rodentia > Dinomyidae > Dinomys > Dinomys branickii. Next base: position 92,565 of record PVLD010005957.1, on the reverse strand, counting down.
ATTTCTGTGCTAATGCAAACAAATTAGAAATGTAATTAACTCTTAGATGCATGTTCTGAATATAGGTACATATGCTTCATATTTGGAGAATTGTTTTCAAAGACCAGAATGCAGAGTCTAAGGAAAAATGCACTTTCATGGTTACTTTGCATTTTCAATGTCCTCCTCCACCAGATCCCCTCTTAGAAGTATATACACTGCCACTAGATGGTGATATAAAGTTACAGCTGCTGGATTATTCCTGAAGGGACAGAAACCCTTAGTAAGCTCACAGTCAATATATTGATATTTTACATGGAAACTACATTAATTTAATTTAATTTGAATTAATATCTTCTAGGTTTCACTAACTATTAAGGTGAATTCCAATTGTGAATTTGTTCTATACTCATTTAAATTTTATAATGTATTTTATTATAGAAAGAATACTTTAGAATATTACTTAGTTTGCACTGCAATGATAATTACATATACTCAGAGACAAAACACCTTACTACCATATTCAAATTTACATAATACTGAAAAATAAAACATAAGCCAACGGAAATTAAAATGAAAACAGATAAAATTTGAACTAGGGTGGCAGTTACTTCTTAACCAGAGTATATTTTTTTAAAAATATATGTATATAGTCTTACTTCATTGCTACCTTTCTGAAACACAAATGCCATCCAAGAATGGAATTACATAATCCTCATTTCACTTCCTGTACAGAATATTAAGGCAATAGTTTAAAGGCATTTGAGTCACAAATATCCAAATTTTTTATTAAGGTTATTTAAGACACTTATTTGACTAAAACGTTTTAGAGATATATAAAATTTAGTATCTTTTAACTTATAAAGTATTTATAGAGATGCTCAGAGAAAAGAAAATCCACTGAAGAATAATTGGATAAAGTAAATGCAAAGGTAATTTACTAGGTTACAGTTAGCATAAACACATAAAAGTATTTTAGTATTAAGTAACCAGGAATATGTAAAAAATTAAAAATAAATCTTATTTTACTCATTAGATGATAAAACATAAAAACCCTAAAATATTAGAGATGACTAGCATAAAGCTTTTCACAAGAGTAATTTGGTTGTATTTATAAAATGTGCTTAGAAATCACTCATTTGAATGACAATCATTACAGAAATACTATGGCACGTGCACACAGAGGAGCCTACGGCTATTTTGCAATATTTTTCAATAAGAAACAGTAAAACTGTTCAGCACCACAGGAATAGGTATATAAATTGTGGGAAAGAGATTCTGTTGAAATTAAATAGGATGGATTTTATTAATTTTATAAGGTCAAAAAGATGATCTCTGAAATAGATGAAGAAAAATTAGTTTTAGAAACATAAGTACAATATGATCTTATTTATATGAATAAAAATAACAACTGTATATTTAAATTTATGAATATATTTTAAAAGCACAGTCAGTATATACTCTGGAGGGGTGACTGCTTTCTACACAAAGAAAAGAAATATGTGTTATTGAACATTTACTGCTGGTTTCCTGGAGACATGTGTATACCCATTTCACAATGTGAAGATATTATTGCCTTACCAAATTTCTTCGTCTTCAGCTTTGCTAGATAATGACAAATTGTTTATATAATTTAGATTCACAGCCACAATATGTGAAGAACTGTGATTGTGTCACTTCCCTTTATACACATGATAATTCAGTGACCTTAGTCTTTGTCATTTAGTAAGAGTGAACTATTTCCTGTAGGCTTACTTTACATTTGAATTATGACTAATGAAGTGCAAAATGATGCATGTTGCATTGATACCTTCACTGACCATTTACATCTTTTTTCTGTAAAATTAAAATGTTTTATCCATTCTCCCATAGTATTATGTGATTTGATTTGTTATTATAGATTTACCAGCATATTTCTAGATTAGAAATACTAAGTTATCAGTTGTGTAAGATACAAATATCCTCATTAGTGTGTTGATTATATTTCCTTTGGTTATATGATCTAGTTTAGTGAACAAAATTTCTTAACTTTAATATTTTCGAGCTCATTATTCTCTCTATAGTTTGTACTAGTAATAATTTTGGATCCAAGTAATAGAAATATGCTTTTTCAATGTCTATTGCATATTTTTATATCTTTAATATATACAGTTAGATTTGTATATACCTGAAAGTTAGGTTTATCTGTATATAAGATAAAAGTTCATTTGGTTTTCCACATGTATACTCCATTAACACAGTTTATTTCATGGAACACTTCTGCTTTTTTGTACCAATAAGCATTGTCATAACTGCTAAAATACATTTTCAAAAATAAATGGTACATTGCTGGTTTTTCCATCCATTACTGAATTAATTCCTACTTTGCACCAGTAGAACCCTGTCCTAATTACTAGAGTTTTATATAAATAATTATAGATAAATGATTTTCTGAGAAATTAGAGAAAGTATAATCAAAATATGAACACTAGAATGGAAAAGCAGGTTGGAAAAAGAGCAAAATCTAGACACTGTTCTTTAGGGACTGAAATAGAACTATAACTTTCCAGCTCTTAAACCACTCTACTAATAGAGGTTATCTATAAATCTGTTATTATACCATATGTTCTTGCCAGTTTTAGCTGTAAGGTGGAGAGTTTGGTGATTTTGAAGGACAACTTAAGCTGAATAATTTAAAGATATTCTGTTGAGGTTTTATACATTTTACTGTACTTTTTCTTGATGTATAATCGTGCTCAGCTTCTGGTGTAGCTGGACATTAACAGACAGGGTCAGCAGTTGGTGCCCTTTTATACCTAGCTTATTACTAGGCATATATGTATTACTAATACATATATTGGTTGTGCTTTTCTGCTGAATGTTTAAGGTCAAGTTAAAGGAGACCTCTGTTAAAATTAAAGTTAATCTCTCACTATCTGTCTAGGTCAGTTAAGTCTTCTCCGGATTTTCTTTGAAACCATGAACAAAGCTTTTCGGGTCCTCTATCAGTGTCATTTATCAGGATGAGTCATAGTCTTTACTTAACCAATTGCTTTCTATGAAAGCAAAGGAGACTTTTCTTCACTTGTAACCCTGTTTTGGCACACTGCTGTGTCCTCATCCTCTGGAGCCAAACAATCTCCTTGTTCAGGAAGATGTGTGACTCATCAGAGTGTAGGCTGTCACAGAAAATGTTCCCTGTTGTCTTGCATTCTCTTGACTTAGATTTGGTCTCTAAACCTTAATCATTAAGTACTCAGATGAGATCAGTGACATTAATATTGTAGTGAGAAAAACCAGCATAATTATTATAATTTTACCTCAATATCAAGACTTTTGAAATACAATGTATAAGCAGAAGTCTTTTTTTTTTTTTTTTTACTAAGGATTGATGTTCTATTGAATCCCTATAGTTTGAACAGTCAACAGTTACACAATTAAATGTCCCTCTTAGGATAGAATAGCTTTTCGGTCAAATGTCTCTATCCTATCACAAGACATTAAAAGATAAAAGGAAACCCTCACCTAATTTGTTATCCTTCAATGGGATGCCATCAAAGAATTTGTGACATTGCTGGCTTGACCGGAAACTCCTATCTCAAGTAGCTGGAGCACAAGGGAAAGACAGATGTCTAAATATGACAAAAATGTCTATTACCATAAACAACACAGTTTTACATTTTAGAAGACCTGTACCTCAAAGCATGAATACATTTAATACACTGTGAGATTAGCAATAACAATTTGCCATTATTTTGTTTCTTAATTTAGTTTTGTACCAAGAACATCTTTTAGTCAGAAAATCTTATTGTCTTATTTTATTTCTAAAAACTTATTCTTTTTCATTTTAAAAAGAATAAAAAAGTAATAACAAAATAACAACAGACAAAAATAAAACAACACAAAAACAATAAAAATGGTACAGTATTTCAAAACAAGATGGCAGGAATTAACAGCAGTTGTTATGTTACGTATTGTTATCTTCAACAAAGTTGCTCACATTACCAGCTGTCAGCACGCAAATGGATCAAACCATTAAAGTTTTTCGTGTTGTTTTTGTCTATGTTGTTGTTATTTTGTTATTTGTAATCTCTTCAAAATAAATAGAGATTATGTCTGAGAATAGTGACCAATCTACAAGATATTCTGGAGAGAAATTATGATAACAGGCAGTCCTCTGGGGATTGGGTCTATGCCTGTTTTTACCTGTTTCTGTTTATGACTGTTATTAAATTCATGTGGTTCCCTAAGAATGTTTTGTTTCCTCAGTGAACTTATCTGTGTTATAAAAATCAGTCAACCTTCTCTGTGCTTTACCAACCAGGTAGCACCATTCTTGAGGGGAGAGAGGAGTTAGTTTCCAGATCTGCTTAAGAACTAAATGTCAGATAAACTCAGACTGAAACTTAAACATGTTTTTTTACAGCTTCAGATATGAATCTACACCAGTTCCTTAGAATATGGCCCAGAGAGAAGTGAAGATCAGTTTCAATCTGAAAGGGTCCTAGGGAGGGAAAACTCACCATTCTGGAAACTTAGTCTTGAAATTCAGCAGTCACAGAGGAGAGAACGCCTTGAACCAAACACTGTTGTACACTGTACTATTTCTCAGGGGCAGAACAGTAGAGAAGGGGCAGCACAGTGATTTTAACTATGGCATGAGAACTAAATTCTGTTTCAGGTGCACAAAGACAATTAGAATCAAAAGCTTTCACAGGGTGGATCTCTAATCCTTTGCATAACATGTCTCTAGAGACCAAAGATATGATTGACTTTAATTGTATTGCCAAACAGAAAATGAAACCAATAACTGAAGGATCTGGATGGCTGCTTTTAACATTTACACAGGAAGTAAGAGAAAAAAGAAAGTGTTCCAATTATATTGTTTATGGGTTCTTTTCTAATAAATGACTCCGAATCTGAGTTCTAAAATCCCATTCTGCAAAAGAGATCTATCACCTTCAGAGACAGACATACACAGATAATAGTTAAGTAGAAATTTTAGCCCTAAGGCAAGGAGGTCTTTGAGTCATTTTGGTTTCCCTAGCTAGTCACTTTGATAACAGTGCTGCCTAGGCTCTATTAAACTTAGAAAATAAATATCATAACATATCTCTGTAACCTAGTTTATAGGCCTGAGTAAGTCCTCTAAGACTTTAATGTACTTATTACTAACATCTGAAAGTTTTCTAGATCTTGCTTGATCTGATTTAGATCACAGAGAAAAAGATTTAAACACAGGCAGTTTCAAGTTTTGCATTTACTTCCTGTAAGATATATTCTTCTTACAGCCCTTAAATAAAATCAGCTAAGGATGGATACAGCCTCATAGAAACTTTAATTATGGCTGGCCTATAAAGCTCCAGGACCTAAAGCACAAGTAGGAAAATCCTCAGACTCAGTGTATCTCTAAAGGGCCAAAGTTGTCTGAACATCTCCTTGCATACCTGCCTTCTTAACAGTGAGTTGGCATTTAGATATACAAGGTTCAGAATGTTGTATCTTTAAATAATCTGTGTTCCCAGGTTGAGCAGTTTCCTTAAAATTCTTACATGGCTCTGATTCTCCTTCAAGAGCTAACAGCACAGTGGGTGATTTTTCCTTTTCTTTTTATTTTTCTCCCCTGTCCTGTTCTAAAACAGACACTTGGAGTGCTCATACTTAAGGGATATAGAAACAGATTTTTACAAAGCTGCTGGTTGAGAAGTTTCAAAAGAAAGAGTTTCTACTCTGCTATATGCTTTCTCTAAAAAACAATTATTTTTCACCTTGCCCCATTTTCAATATCCAAAGTTTCGACCTATGGGAACCAAGGGGTGTACTTAATTATTTCCTGGAATATTTTGGTGACACTGCTACCTGAAACTATGTGTTTTGCCTTCTTTAAAAAGGATTTTAAAGAAGGAGATGTTAAAGAAAGATTCTTACTCATATTGAATGCACTTACCTTAGGTTAGCACTGTACATCTCTAGAAGTTTCACTCAAGATTGGAACACCATCAAACATTCCTAGTGAATTCACCATGCAGGCAAAAATGCCCTGGCTTCAGTCCACTTTGGGTGCCAATTTTTGGAGTCCTCTGCAGTGAGCCTCAGTATATCTAAATATCATTGCCAATCAACAAAGATTTTGAACTATTACATTATGTGATTTTTAAAAAATAATATACAAAAATATCTAGGTGTTCTCACACATGCCTGTAATACCAGAGCTTTAATAGGCTAAGGCAGGAACCTAAAGTTTCAGGCCAGCCTGAAAAAAATTTTCAGTCAGGATTTTTCCAATCTCCTGCCAAGTGTTATGACACACAGCAAGGGAGAAAGAAAGAAAGAAAGAAAGAAAGAAAGAAAGAAAGAAAGAAAGAAAGAAAGAAAGAAAGAAAGAAAGAAAGAGAAGCAGGAAGGAAGGAAGGGAGAAAGGAAGGAAGGAGGAAAGCAAGAGAAAGAAACAAGGAAAGACAGAGGGACAAAATGCAATATAGCAGGGATCCAGGATGACCAGGTGATCTCAAGGAAAAAGGCCATGATGCAGCTAGAACATCAGCACTTATTGATTGAGGAGGGGATTTCAGGAGGGGATTATCAGATGATTCAAGAGTGTATAGGTGATTTTATGCTAAGAAGCACATTGCCCTGGACTGTCTTTTAATCTTAGTCAGTCAAAAAGAGTGCCCATCCCAAAAGAGATAATGAGAAATCTCAGAAGGATCTTACTGATAATACCAAGCCTGTCTTAATCCCTTAAAGAAGTGTGAAAATTAGCCACTGTAAAGTTGTGGTCCCCCACAGTTCAACATTAGGTTGTTTATTTGAGCTCCTTCTGTACTGTTGATGTAAGAATTCATTGCTATAAATTTTCATATTAACACTGCTTTCATTGCATTCCATAAGTTCCTGTATGTTGTATCAGCATGACCGTTTAATTGTGGATGCTATTTGCTTCATTCTTTAATGTCATCTGTTGCCCATTGGTTGGTTCAGGAGGATGTAGTTTAACTTTGAGGTGTTTAAATAGTTTTTGTGGTTTCTTTTGCCATTGGCTTCCAGTTTCATTGCACTACAGTCAGATGATATATATGGGATATTTTCATTTCCTTTGTATTTATTTAAGCATGTGCTATGGGTTAGTATGTCATCTATTTAGGAGAACCTTCCATATTCAGCTGAGAAGAATATGTATTCTGATATTGTGGCTGGAACACTCTCTAGAAAGCCTCCAATCCAGATTGCTGCACACTACAAAACTATCTTTCAAAATTAAAGGAGAAATAAGGTACTTTCATAACAAAGAATGAATAAAGAAACTTACTGCCACCAAAGCAGCTCTCCAAAATACTCTGAAGGATATTTCAGAAAACATTAGGAAGGCCACAATTCCAGGAACAACAATGTAAAGAAACTAGCAGGCAGGGTAAGTAATTATACAGAAGGGAAGATAGAGAACCAACAACAGAAAAGCAATAAGAAGGATAATTCAACACATATCTGTTATAAACATCAATGTAAATGTTCTCAATTCATCAATAAAAAGAAACAGACTGGGAGAATGCATCAAGAAGAAAGATCCAACAATATGCTGTCTACAAGAAACACATTTAACTTAAAAAGAAATTCATAGACTGAAAGTCAAAGAATGGAAACCAATGCCCCATGCAACAACAACTCAGAAAAGCAGGGGTAGCTATTCTATTTGCAAACAATGTGAGTTTCAAGCCAAGACATATCAAAAAAGATAAAGAACTTCACTACATATTTGTTAAGCAAAAATTCCAAGAAGAGGTAACAGTCATAAATATATATGCACTAAATACTACTACAGTAAACTACACAAAATAAGTATTAATAGACCTAAAAAATCAAATAAGCAGTAACATAATTGTAACAGACAATCTTAATTGCACAATGTCACAATTAGATCAACTAGACAAAATAAATCAACAAATAACTATCAGAATTAAATCAATCCTATGAAGAGATGGACTTAGTAGATGCCTACAGAGTGTTTTTTCCTCTTTTTATATCTTTTTATTTTGGTGGTACTGGAGATTAAACAAGAGCTTTCATATTTAGCTACATTTCCAGGGATTTCTAAAAAATTTTCAGTCAGGATTTCTCCAAGCTGCTAGTTTTTCAGGCTGGCCTGAAACTTTAGGCTGCCATAGCCTATTAAAGATCTGAGATCTTTAGGCATATGTGAGGACATCTAGCTATTTTTGTATATATTTTTTTTAAATCACATAATGTAATAGTTCAAAATCTTTGTTGATTGGCAATAATATTTAGATATATTGTGTGACAAGAGAAGACTAAAAGTAAAACTGGAGAAATGGAGCAATTTTAGAAGCGTCAAATTTATATACATTATTGAAAGTGAAATGGAAGTTAATTTGAACTAGACTGTTATAAATTAAGATTCTTGTTTTAATCCATATTAACTAAGATTCTTGTTATAATCCATATAATATAACCAGTAAAAAATTTTTAAAAACACACAGTAGAAGGAAGAATAACAAAATTGAAATTACAATCTAGGAAATATTTCACATAAAAAAAGACTATGATGGATGCACAAGAAAGAAAAAGTTAAATAATAAAAAAAAGTTACATTAAAATAATTATTTTAATAACAGAAAGATATTAAGGAAAAGTTGTAGAAAGATGTTTTGTAATGCTAAGAGTTAAAAATCATCAAAAAAAAGACAATTTTAAATATATAAAGTCCAGACTGGGGTTCACATCTGAGACCTGTGGGCTGTATCAACTGCCCAGGGAATTCAGATATAGCAGCTCATGTTTCATTGCCATTGTGGTTTGCATCTGAGGCCCGCATGTACCATCAGCTGCTTGGGGACCACAGACACAGTGGTCCATGTTCTGCCAACATTGCAGTTTGTATCTGAGCACCAAGAGAGACAGGTATGTTCCATTACTTTGCTAGGGACCCTAGACCTGGGAGCCCACAGATTGCCACTACTGGGATTCATGTCTGAACCATGCATCCTCCATTAGCTACCTGGGGACCCTGAACCTGGCAGTCTACACTCTGCTGCCCCTGCATTGCGTATCTGAACCTGGTGTGCTCCATCAGCTGCTTAGGGATCCCAGACTCAGAGCCCTCATTCTACAACTATTGCAGTTCACATCTGAGCCCCAGGAGTGTCAGGTACACTCCACCAAGTTCTTGGGGATGTCAGACCATGTAGCCTATCTCCCACAGCCATCATGGGGCAAGTTGGACACACAGGAAAACTATGGATGTTAGAGACCTTTGGTGAGCTGCCTAGGAAGGGGAAGCTTGGTGTTCCACCTCTGGCATCAAACATGACAAGACAAAGGAGTAAAATGCAAGCTGAGAAGTCCACCTAAACCAGAACAAGTCAACACTGACATAGGAGACACTGACATAGAAGAACATGGAAGTCACACAACTGATATTGCTGAAGTGATTACAAGTGAAGTAAAGAAACAACTCCATCAGGCCATAAAAGAAATCAGATCAGAAATAACCTCTCAGGTAAAAAATAAAATGGCAGCAATAATGAAATAATTACTTAGCACATCTAATGAAGATATAGATTAAAAAATATAAAAGCATAGGAAAATGATAGAAATGTTGAATGAACAATATAGGAAAGACTTAGAATGCACGAAAGAGATTCAAAGACATATGCAGGAAATCAAAACTTCAATAAAAATCTGAAAAAAACTAGTTGAATGAAGCTGAAGACAAACTTTCAGATCTTGAAAACATCACTGCTGATAACAATCAGGAAAGGAAAGAATTCTTAAAAATAACAAGGAATCAGGAAATATCAATTCAACAACTGAAAGAAAACGCAAACAAAAACAAAGTAAGACTAATAGGTGTCAACAGAAAAGCATGAGCAGCATAAATGACTTAAAAAGAATATTTGCACAAAAAATTGAAAATTTCCCAGGCATGGAAAAAGAATCTGAAATACAGTTAAGTGAGGTACACAGAACTCCAATTAGGCCTAACCAAAATAAAACTACACCCTGACATATGATAAACAAGATCACAGAAATCCAGCCAAAGGACAGAATAATAAAAGCTGTTAGAGGAAAGAAATAGATCACCTATAAAGTGAAGCCCACCAGAATCATGGCAGATTTCTCAACACAAACCATAAAGTCAAGAAGAGCTTGGCGTGAAGTATTCCAAACCCTAAAACAAAACAACTTCCAACCCAGATTGATGTGCTCTGCAAAATATCCTTCAAAATGAATGGAGAAATAAAATATTTCCATGGCAAAGAACAACTGAAGAACGTCATGAGTACCAAACCAACCCTACAAAGAGTACTAAAAGACATTCTAGAAAGAGATAAAAATGACCATAATTTCAAGAACAACAGTAAAAAGGAAGCGCCAAGCAGACCAAGCAACTGAACAGAGAAAAATAGTAGGAAACCAACAGCAGCAAAATAACATGACAAAGATAAGCCAACATGTATTTTATACCCATTAATGTAAATGGTCTCAGTTCATAAATCAAAAGAAGCATACTGTCTGTGTGGATCAACAAACAAAATACGACAATATGTTGTATGCAAGAAAGACGTTTACCTCAATAGTAAATTCATAGAATAAAAGTCAAAGGATAGAAAACAATCCTGCATGCAACAGGAACACAGAAAAAGGCAGGGATAGCTATTAGGTTTGAAGGACAATGTCCACTTCAGACCAAAAATGATCAAAAGAGATAAAGAGCATCGCTACATAGTTTTTAGTGGAAAACTTCAAGAGGAAGAGATAAGAATTGTAAATATATATGCACCAAATATGGGCGCACTCAGCTATATAAGGCAAATCTTAATAGACATGAAAAAACCAAATAACTAATAACACCATTGTAAGGGAGAACTAACATCCCATCAACACAAAAGGATAGGACAACAAACAAAAAATCAGCAAAGAGAGAAGAGAACTCAACCAAACTTGTGAACAACTGTACTCAGTAGATGTATAGAGTTTTCCAAACTACAACATCAGAATACAAATTTTTCTCAGCTGCACATGGGACATTCTCTAAAATATACCACATTCTAGTCCATAGAACATGCTTAACTAAATGCAAAGAAATTGAAATAGTCTCATGCATATTATCTGACCATAATGCAATAAAATTGGAAAATAATGACAGAAGGAACTGCAAAAACTCTACAAACATATGGAAATTAAATAACAACCTCATGAACAACCAATGGGCCACAGATGAAATTAAAGACGAACTAAACAATACCTAGAAACAAAAATGTAAATACATCTTACTAAAATCTCTGGGATGCACTAAAAGCAGTATTCAGAGGGAAGTTTATAGTGGTGAACTCACATATCAGGAAAATAGAATGAGAACAAATAAATAGCCCAATGCTGCACTTGAAACTTGTAGAAGAAGAACAAACCAAGCCCAAAGCCCAAAGAAGAGAGGAAATTATAAAATCAGGGCAGAAATTAATGCAGCTGAGAAGAAGAAAGCTACAAAAATTAATGAATCAAAGTGTTCATTCTTTGAAAGAATAAATAAACTTGATAAAATTTAGCCAACCTTATCAAAGAAGAGAAAAAAAACCTTGAATTCATACAATAAGGAATGAAAGGGGGTGAAATCATTACAGATCCTATAGAAATGCAGAAGGTTATCAATTCCTACTTTGAAAATCTTTACCTGCATAGAATGTAAAACACAGAAGAAAGAGATAGATTCCTAGATATGTATGGATTACCCAAAATTAAAGCAAGAAGACACAAAAATCTTGAATAACCTAATGTCAACTAATGAAATTGGAAACCTACTAATAAAAGCCCAGGTACTGCTCATTCACAAATTAACTCTACCAGAAACTCAGAGAAGATTTATTAGCAACACTCTTCAAACTTTGCAATGAAATTGAAAAGGAAACAATTTTCCTTAACTCATTTCTGGAGACAAGTATTATACTGACACCAAAACCAGAGAAAGTCTCAATTAAGAAAGAGAACTACAGACCAGTCTCCTTCATGAACATACGTGCAAAAATACTCAATAAAATAATAGCAAACAGAATGCAGCAAATCATCAAGAAAATCATATAACATGATCACGTGGGATTCACCCCAGAGATGCAGGGATGATTCAGTATACACAAATTAATAAATGTAATACACAAAAGTCATAGAGCCAAAGATAAAAACTGCATAATTATCTCAAGAGTTGCAGGAAAGGTTTTTTGACAAAGTCCAACATTTATTCTTGAAAATAAAAAACCCCACAGAAAATCTAAATAGATGGTCCTTACCTCAATCTAGTCAAAGCCATCTATGACAAACCAACAGCCAACATCATACTAAATGGACAACAAATGAAAACCTTCACTTTAAAATCAGGAACAAGACAAGGATGTCCACTGTCACCACTCCTACTCAGCATAGTTCTGGAAACATTAGCCAGAGCAATTAGACAAGAGAGAGAAATAAGAGGAATAAGGGTAGGAAAGAAAACATTGAAAATATTATTAACAGTTGATATGGTATTCTACATAGAAGACTCTAAAAGATACATGAAAAGACTCCTAGAATTAATAACTAAAATTCAGTAGATTAGCTGGGCAAAAGTCAACACTCAAAAATCAATACCATACCTATACACAAACAACAGACACATTCATAGATAAATTTAGGAAAAGATACCTTTCACAAGAGCATCCAAAAAATTGAAATTTAGGAATCAATCCAACAAAATAAATAAAAGATTTTTATAGTGAAAACTCTGAAAAAAAAGACTGCAGAAGACTTCAGAAAATGGAAGATATTCTTTGCTCTTGGATAGAAAAACCAACATTGTGAAAATGGATAGACTCCCAAAATTGTTGTATAGATTCAATGAAATTCCAATTAAAATATTATTAGTATACCTCACAGATCTAGAGAAAGCATTCCTAAAATTCATTTGTAATGACAAGAGACTCAAAATAGCAAAAGCAATTCTGGGCAACAAAGGCAAAGCAGGTGGCATCACAATCCCTGACTTGAAATTATATTAAGAAGCTACTGTTATAAAATCATCATGGTATTGGCAATAAATGGACATGGATATCAGTCAAACAGACTGCAAGATGAAGTCACTTCTACAAACACACTCAGCCACCTTACCTTTGACAGGGGCGAAATATGTTCACTCAAAGAAATATAGCCTTTTTAATAAGTGGTGATGTAAAAACTGGCTTGCCACATGCCAGAGACTGAAACTAGACCCATATCTATCACCATGCACCAAACTAAAGTCAAAATGGATTAAAGATCTAAATATTAAAACAGACACAAAATCTACTGGATAAGAAGTAGATAAAAATCTTGTAGCATATGGGTAGGCAGAGAGTTCCTGAACAAACAGCACAGGAAATATTTCAAAGAATGAGCCCCTGGGATCTCATCTTATTGAAAAGTTTCTGCACATCTAAAGAAATTACCAGCAAAGTAAAAGGAAAACTCACAAATGGTGAAAGGACTTCTAGAGAGAACATATGAAGAATCTTAAAAATAATCAGGCCTCCAAAATTCAAAGACTCAATATAAAAATGGGCATCTGAGGCCAATATACATTTCACAGATGAAGAAATACAAATGGCAAATAAATATTTGAATAACTGTTCAACATCATTAGTCATTCAAGAAATGCAAATTAAAACAACACTGAGATTCCATTCTATCTTATCCCTGTAAGAATGGCTATCATCAAGAAATCAACCAATAACAAATGCTGAAGAGCCTGTCAGGAAAAAGGAACACTTCTCCACTGTTGGTGGGAGTGTAGACTGGTACAACCATTTGGAAATCACTCTGGAGGTTCTGCAGTAAGCTAGGTTTAGAGGTACCATTCAACCCACCTCTTGCCCTTTTGGATATTTTTCCTGAAGAAGTAAAAAGATCTTACCACAATGATATATGTGCACCCATATGTATAGCAGCACAATTTGTAATAGCTAAATCCTGGAAGCAGCCCAAATGCCCATCCACTGAGGACTGGATTAAAAAAGATGTGGTATGTTTATATAATGGAATATTGCTCAGCTATAAAGATAAACTTGAGGCTTTTAAATGTAAATGGATGCAACTAGAAACCATATTCATAAGTGAAATAAATCAGACTCACATGAATAAACATCCTATTGTCTCCCTAGTATAAGGACCTGAAAGAATAAATAAAATCTAAAAGACACAATAGATATCGTGAACAGGAAAGAAATTGCTCAACAGGAAAGAACAACTGGGATGAAGGATTAAAGAAAAGAATGAAAGAGGTGAATATATGTATATATATGCACACAAGACAGCTAAAATCATTGTTCTAATATCTATTGCTTTATTGAAAGGAGTGGTTGATATTTAATTGTTTGATTGATCTTATATGCCTATATTTGTTTTTCTGAATGACCAATTTGAAGACAATAATATGTAAAACAACAACCATTGTTAATTTCCCTGCACATTTTCTGAAATTCTGTATTGTTTTTATTGTTTTTAATGTTGCTTTATTTATGTCTTTTCATTGATATGTTTTTGTCCCTTTATCTTTAAAATAAAACTAAATAAATATATGTATACAGAAGCCCCCCCCAATGTGTACATCAGGAAAAGAAAAACTTACATACATATTGTAATACTAAATTTGTTGCACATAATAGAAGTTACAGAATGTGAGGGCAATCTGGCTATGACATCTGTCACCCCATTGGTCCCCAAGGTTGATTCAGCCAATCCAGCTGGCTGGGCACATGTCCCCTTCCTCCCTCAGTGCTCCGTGTGTGTCCCTCCCAAAACTATGTGCTCCGTCATAGAGAACAACCACCCCGATGGAAGAGGCCCATTCCTCGGTCAAGAGGATATGAGAAGTTGCACTCCCCTGCTAGAACTTCCAAACAAGCTCATAATAGAAGTTACCTTTTGCCTCTACAATTATAAGAGACGCTCAAAGTGATGGTCATTAGCTTCCAGACATTTATTAGTATGGTGAGAGACTGAACTGTGTATATGTTTTTTGGCAGACTTTGTTTATGCATCTAAGATGACACTTCCCAATGTATTAATCAAGAAAAACACGTTAATCAAAACCTCACAGAAATGAAAGAACAAATAACTCAGAAAAATAGTAAAACATTTCAGTATCTCACTTGCAAAAATGGATAGAAGAATTACACAGATGGTCAATGAGAAATTACAAAATTTGCTTTAAGATTATGTAGCAACCAGACCTAATAAATGTTAGAGACTACTCTGGTCACAGTGGAAGAACATGCATCCTCTTAAAGTGCACGTGAAACATTACCCAAGTTATGCCATGTTATTTCATCAAACAAGTTCAAATAAGTGATTTTAATAAGATTGAAATATAAATTGTTTTCTAGGACCACAATGGAATAAAGGTGTAAATAAACAACAGAATGAAATTCTGAAAATTCACAAATATGTAAAAATTAACCTTCTAAATAGCAGATGCAGAAAATAAACCTTCAGGGGGATCAAAACCATTTTGTCATAAATGAAAACAAAACAATGCACCAAAATGGGTGGATTACAAAATAACTTTTAGAAACCAATTTAGAATTAAAGTATCTACACTTTTGAAGTACAGAAATTTCAAATCAATAATTTAACTACTTTAAGTACTTAATAATAGGCTAGAAAGCAAAATCCAAATCAAGCAGAAAGAAGGAAATGAAATTATTAGAGAAGAGTAAAATGAAATTGAGAATAAAACATCAATAGATAAAATCAACAATAACAATGGTTGGTTACTTGAGAAGATCCAAATACTGACAAAGTAAAGAAAAGAGAAGGAAAGAAGGCTCTCGTTACTACAGTTAAGAATGAAAGCCTATGGATGGCTATTGATTGACCTTATAGGAAGAATCAAGATATATAATCTACAGGCACACATTCTCTATGACGAATGCAATCATTATTCATATCTAAAATATACACAATTAAGTTTTACAGAGGAATAACAATGCTATAAAGGAATATAACAAGTGATTCTATGAACATTTCGATGATCTAAACGTATGCATTCCTAAAACGACACAAAGTTGTCTGAATAAGAAAGAGAAATTTAGCTCCAAGGGAAGGGAGTCTCAATAGAACCTTAATAGAGGTAGTGAGCTACCATCAAAAAGGACTGAGTCAGAAACCACCTGAAGAATGTGCAAATACAACAAACTACACCACTTCAGATCATATCAAGGTTCCCCATTGGGAAGGCCTGCAAGAAGGTAGAGATAACAGAGATTATTTCTTGGGGCACGTGGAAGAGCGCGGAAGCCCATGTAATGGGTGAGGGAGGCAGATATGGCAATGAAGTTGCGTTGGTTCATTTCCACTCTTTTCTTTATCAACAATGTCTGCTGCAGATGAAATCCAAAGCCTATTCATCATTACAAGATTGCACATTCCTTCACCTATAACCCTTCTACAAGCTGAGTTGTAACTCTGCTCACTATTACTCTTCTTACTGCAAATGAGTAGAAAAAGGTCAGGCAATTATTTAACACTGCATACAGCTGCTGTGGTCCTTACAATTTAGCTTGTCCATTGACAATCATAAAGGTGTTCACCTATCACTAAGTTCATAGCTTTTACCTAGTCCTAGGTGATTTTCTAGAACTCTGTTTTGTTTGGTTATTTGTTTTAAATGTAGCATTATGATCCAAACATTCTTTTTCTTACTGATTGTCTTTTACTTTTGCCATCTTTTCTTATTTACCATCATTTTAGTACACAAAATATGATGAAAA
The DNA here is from genome assembly GCA_004027595.1 of Dinomys branickii. Classification (NCBI taxonomy): domain Eukaryota; kingdom Metazoa; phylum Chordata; class Mammalia; order Rodentia; family Dinomyidae; genus Dinomys; species Dinomys branickii. The sequence continues at coordinate 75,817 of PVLD010005957.1, read as the reverse complement.
GACACAGCAAAATCCTTTGGTTCCAGAGAGTCTCTCGTGGTGGTACAGTGTAGTAATGTTGCAATATCTGCTTTGTAAAAGGATCAGCATTCTGGTCAGTAAAATAACCCCTTTTTTGTATGCTGATATGTGAACGTGGAAAGAAAATACAAGGTACAATCAAAAAATTCAATTAATGCTTAAATTTAAAAAATATTACAGTAAAACACACTGATACCAAGAGTCATGGAAATACTCTCCCTTGCTTTGAATGCATTTATCTGATTTCTGAAGCTGTTCTGGAAGTTGTGTTTTCATGAATGTATTTAGTTACATATACTGGCTACTTTAATTGATTCAAAACACGTCCCTTTCGGGGTCATTTTGACATTGGAAAAGAGCTAGAAGTAAGAAAGTATGAAATGTAGTGAGTGGGTGCGTGAGGACACACTGTAGTGTCTGAGTGAAGCTGCCTTTCTATTGAACAGTGCATGGCAGATGTGTTGACTGCATTTTCCCTCACATCTCATAAAGATGCTCAGACAGTGGCAAGGATGGTTGGATAAATGTGCTTGAAGTGGGGAGAAATAGTTGGGGGGAAGTTAGGGGCAGTGTGTCTTTTACTTTAACAATCTTTTTATTGAAAAAGAAAAACCTTACTTTTTGATCACCGCCTGTATAATCATTAGTCATTCAGGTTCCCAATTTAAGAAGCTCTTTTCTTTTGGAAGATAAGAAAGCCAAGTGATTATTTTGTCCTGGACACATGGATCCTCAAGTCTTTCAAAGACAAAGGTACAAGTGGGTGAAGTTCAATTCCTTAGGAGATTTTAGGTGTGCAGTGAGTGAGACATTTTCTAGCTCTGCTTTCTGGCTTCAGATGAATAAATCCTTACCTTAAGGTAATAGCATCATGTATATCCTACTGAGCTAACTGATGAAGTAAATGCATGGGGCCACTCTCTAGCATGCTCTGCTTCTCCTGGCACTGTGAGTTTGCAGTTGCTCAAGTCACATTCTTCCCAACATTCTGGATCAATAAGAACATTGTGCAAACATTAAAGTTCATCTCTGTGAGCTCACAGTGTTACCTTTCACTCCAAAAGGGCCCTCCATCAAAGGTGTGGAGCTACATGATGTATACTGATGACGATTATGTATGCAACATTTTTAAAACAGTAAATAAGAATTTTTCCTTTTGCTTAAGGAAGAGTTGGAGAAAAAATAAAAAGACAGGGATTTTATATTTTTATTGCAGCATCATACAAAGGTACTTTTAAATTTTTATGCAAACTGAATGATGATAAATAGAAATTCATTACTATGACAATTTAGGCCACTGATTTTCTAAGTCTTTGTCAAAACATTCTGATCAGACTTCTCCGTTATGTCAATGGGCATATAACTTTCATAACAGTGATCTCTTGTATTGTAACCTTGGATTAGAAATACAACTCCCTTATCTCAAGGAGAATGGTATATCTCACAGGTTTATAGTTTCCATTAACAGATATATTGAAAGCATGGAACTTGCAAAGCTGGAATATTGATTCTACACTGTCCTGAGTCTTTTGAGGGGGCACTTGTGTCCAAGTCTTAGTAAGCAAAATGAACTACAGCACCTTTAGCTTTCCCTCTAGAGTGGACCATGAAGTTTTTATTGGATAAACAGTATACGTAAATAAAACCTTACTGTCAAAGTTGGGGGAATCTCAGTTTAGCATTTTTTTTTTCATTTTAGCACCATTAGTTAGCTTTTTAAAGATTCTCTAATTAAAGAGATTTGGACAGTTTTGCCATATAAGCATAGTAGGTTTTTTTTAATATTTGCTATTAAGTAATTTTTTCCTTTAAGGAAAAGATGAATCCATAAACATTCATGAGGAAACATTAAATATGTTATCATATCCTATTGAGAGAAAAGTATACTTCTTACAAAATCCTTAGAGACACTACAAAATATTTAGTGTATTTTTCATGAGTAGATTTTTTAGCACATTAGTTCATATCTTCATTATATATATGTGAACAGAAAATCTGTGCCATAAATGAGACAGAAATAATTTGAATTAGAAAATGAAAATTAATATCTTGCTTTGAGAATGGTGACTGTTTGACATATACAACTTAACTATTGATGAAAAATTTTAAAACTTACTAAATAGAGATGGAGGAAAGTATGTAGGCATTTCTCCTTGTTTGTACTTTGAAATATTTGAAAAAACCTTCAGAGGGCTGAAAAATCATTATACTTACTAGTTCATAATTGCCTGATATTACTTGCATAAGAGATGGAATTTTATGAAAACCTTCTTTTAGATAATTGTCTCCTTTATGGCATTCAAAAGAACTCACTGTCTCATAAACAGGACAAATTAACCAGGACACAGAATTCTCCAATAATGTTATACCAAATGTTCCCCTAAAAAGTTACACCCAAAAACAAGCTTCCACATTAAAATTACAGTTGCATTCAATGGATTGGAATGATTTTAATATCATGAATATATTCACATTGCCAGGTAAAATTAGGATTCTAATTGTATGGTTACATAGGAGTGGGTTGCAGGTTGAAGGATAAGTATATTTAGGGAGAGATACTAATCAAATATCCATTTAAAACAAGAAAAACAACCCATTAGATCCTTTAGATAAATGCAGGCAAATGTCAGAGAGACTAAGTTGAGGCTTGGCAATATTTAAATTGTTCTCAGAATAGTTTTTTTTTTTTACACTAAGACATAAAATCGGATAAAATTTCTTTCTAAAATAACTTAATCTTCTATATTGATAGGTTACTGTCAAAATAGTTGTTTCTTTCTCCCAAGATTATAGATACTAACTATGGAATTCTATTGTTGTAGAGCTGCTTAACTACAGCTGAAATCACATTTCAGGCTCCTTATTTAGATTTTGTAGATCTAATCCTTTAATAAACAGAATATGATTATTTTGCATTTCTTCAGAATTTAAACAGCACTGGTAAAAGACTTTAGGTAGTGATAAGTTTTACTTTGCATTTTCCTATAATAGAGTAAATTCAATTTAAGAAGTACTTTACTCTGTAAAAATACTTTAAGTCCTTCATATATGCCATTTATAGTACTGAACCCTGCAAATACAAAAATCCCACTACACACACACACACACACACACACACGACTCAAGTTGATTAATGTACTAAAGTCATATTTCTACCCACAAACAGCAGCTAGGTAGGCATAAGGGTACATGTCTATAATCCCAGCACTTAGGATGCTGAAGCAGGAAGATTACAGTGAGTTCAAGGCCAGTCTGGTTTACACAGTGAGAACCTGTCTCAAAACAAACAAACTAAAAGTATCTAAAATTCTAATAGATAATTTAGAATTTAAAATAAATGGTAACTTTGTAGCAACATCTAACCATTATGCATAAAATAGATTATATTAAAAGTGCATTAATATAATTTTTAGATAACAGATATTAAAATTAAATAACATCTGAGGAAATGGATATAAATATAGCACATTCTGATATTTAGGGTAAGGGATGTGTTGTAAAAACCCAAGCCAAGTTGTCAATTTAAATACACATTCTATACTATAGACTGCATAATTTACTATGTTTCAATGGTCACATTGAGGTAAAAACACTTCTAATTTCTTTTAATATTTCCTGACTTTATTTATAATTTTATAGCAATTTACTTCCGCAAAAGTTACTGTGGTTAAGCAATGGTCAGAGAGAGTTCTTAACAACACATTCACAAGATCAGATCCGACAGAGATCTGTGAATATTTGAAACAGTGTCAACCAAAGATTGGTTGCTTTCCAGCACCAGAGAAGAGCCCTACCACGAAGCAGGCCTGGGACCTCGTCTGCTCTCTGCTCCTTACAGACTTGTGAGGGTAAACAGTGAGAATCTTCTACAAAAAAAAAGTTCATTAGAGCATTGAAAAATACATCCAGGAGAAATAGATTTCTGGCCAAAACAGTGAACTGAAAGCAACCCGGAAAGAGAAGTTCATGGGTCCTCATGGTGGTGCGGTATCCATCAGAGTTCTTGTTTCACAGAATCAATAGAGAGGGTTGTACGGATGAGTTGTGCATTGGCTATCGTGTGCTCCAGAGACTTTTAGGGAAAGTGGAGGCAAGATCATGGCACTTTCTTAAGGATTCCTGTGACTTTGTTATTAAGGACTCATATATTCTAAAGGCTTTTCATTACAAGGAAATCATAATTGCCTCAAAGGGAGAGTTATGATGTGCTCTCTTTGAGTTGCATGTATCACCATTTAGGTATCACTGCTGCAGTCATAACTTTGAACCCATATTAAAAAATTTTAATTCACCCACAGGCCAACTCATCAACTTAATGCTCTGGTGATGCACAGATTATAATGTATGCTAACCACTGATAATTTACTTATATTTTCTGACAACCAGAAATGGCTCAGGCTTCTTTCCACTCCCTATCTCATGCTATTTCCCCCTCAAAAAAGTGATAAATATCCAAACAAGGAAAACTGAAATTTTCAGATGGAAGTCATATCACTATTCCTCTGCTTACTTCCCTCTCTCTTTTCCTCTCCTCCTCACTCTTGCCTTCCCCTTGTTTTCCTCCCCCTCATCTCCTCTTTCTTCTCCTCCTCTTCTCTCTCTCTCATCTCTTCTACACTGAAATTAAATGAAATCATAGCTTAAAAACATAGCTCTAGAACATTATCTAGAGGGTGATCCTCATCTCCTTACTAATACAATAGACATCCAGAGCATACAAAATAAGATTTCATTTGTATCAGCTAAGTAGAAAATTTCTCCCTGGCAATAAATATTTGCCAATAGCTGAATGTGGTGGTGCACGCCTATAATCCCAGCACTCGATAGGCTGAGACAGGAGGATTGTTGCAAGTTGGGGGATTGCTGTAGCCAGTCTGGGCTACAAAGTGAGCTCAACACCAGGCTGAACTACATAGCAAGGCCCTATTTCAAGAAAAAAGGCCAAAAAAATTTGCAAATACTTCTGAACTTATTGTCACATCTGTAGCAGGTGGACACTTAGAAGATGATAGCCAATTGTAATTTATTTTATTTTTTCTAACTTTAACTGGGTTTCCTTTTCCTAGAACAGTAAAAGTCACTGGGAAAGTATTGGAGGAATAATTAGGCAAACATGTGACTATCTCTGCATATTCCCCTCTGTGTTCACTTTACTTAAAACCATCACAGCTTTAGAAAGTGACAGCACACGGTTTTAAGAGGAAGAGTGACAGGGTTCAGATCTTAGTTCATATTTTATTTGCTTTTATGAAATTTCGTAACCTTTAGCATCACCATGACTCTCTGTCCTCATCTATAAATTGGACAATAATATTAACTGCCCCTTATAGTTTCTATAAGGATAACATTTTTAATATACTAGAATATAGGAAACACTAAAACAGCAATGAGTATTTGATGATTCCTACATTAATCCACATTGCATGGTTTTGCAGAGATATATCACTGTCATCACAGCTCATCTTTCATTTATATTCCTGATACGTAGGGAAGTTTGAAGACTTTGTTTTTCAGAAAGGGGTTGATTTGCAGAAAAATCTTGAAGAGACTAAAAAGTGTTCCAAGTACCCCCCCATGTAGAGCATGTATTTCACGTTTTAATTTAGTGTGTTGTATTTGCTGTGGGAGTGAACCCATACTGATACATTGTTGTTAGTTAGAGCCTATCTTTTTTTTTTCACATTTTCTTAGTTGTCACTTAATTTCCTAGAATTTCACATGAAAGTTATATTACACGAATCCTACACCTTTATGTTCCTCCTGGATGTGGCATTACCTCAGGTTTGTTGCTGTTTATTTGCAATATTAAAATTTTTGAAGAGATTTGCACAGGCACTTTTGTTGCATGCTCCCCCGGGTGGGACATCTCTGATAGTTTCATCACAATCATGTTGAAATTACAGGTTTTTGAGAAAGGAGACCACAGAGATAAAGGACCATTTCCCCCCACATTAAATCACAGGCTGTTGAAAGGATTTATCATGACTGAATTTGATCTGAATCACATGCCTGAGGTCACTGATCCTTACCTTCTCCTTCTCATGTATTCTTTCTTGCTACACTCTTTGGAAATATGTCCCACCCCCTCAGTCCTTACAGAAAATTGTGCAGTTACTCCTCTGAGCTCAAGACAGGATCTGCTTCTGCACGTTCACTAGGATTCTTCTACTAAGGAATTGTTTCCTAGTCCATTGTATTAGTTTATTCAGCTATTTACTTTTCTTAATTTGTACTTATATATTTTAAAGTTTGCATAATGATCCCAATAGTATTTTATTTATTATGTGGTCTAATTTTCCAGCTTTGTCCATTGAAAGGCCTTATTTGGGGTGAGTGTTTGCATATTTCCTTATGGTCTGTCATTGTAAGATATCCCAGGTCCTTCTTTTACATCTGTAGCCCAGGTCTTAGGATCAGGCGTCTCCAAGGAACCCTGATTGCTTTAGTGCTTTTCATTCCAGTACTGGGGATTGAATTTAGGGCTCTTCCGCTGAACTAAAATCCCAACCTTTTTCAACTCTTTTGATTTTTTATATTCAGACAGGGTCTTGGTAAGTTGCTAACCTGTTAGACTGGGGTCTAACCTGTGAGCTTCCTGCCTTAGCCTCTCAGAGTTATGGAACTATAGGTACATGCAACCACACCCAGATGTCTTTTATGAAAGTGAGTACAACTTTGTAAATTTATTGAAAGATACATCAAGATCTCCAGGGTCATTTAGCCCACGCTGTTGTTGAATTTGGAGAAGTTAAAATAGATCAAGCACACATTCAATCCAAGTAAATCCACTTTCAAACTACACTGATGTCAAAGCACATCACTCAGATGGGGGGATGAATAATAAATGTTTCCATCGAGGGGATCAATAGAAAGTCAGGGTTCTCAAAGTCAACGTCTCTAATCTTCCATACTAAGGGCAAGCTTAAAATGTAGTGAGCTTGCTGGAGTCCACATGTTTTCTTAGCAAGGTTGATTTTTCTGGAAGAAATTCTCAAAATCCTCAACTCATTATGGCATTGAGTTAATTGGTATGTGTTGGCTTTTTTTATAAATAGAAATCATGCCATAGCTCTACATTAAGTGATCCTTTTTCTAAATTCCAATAATGGAGAGGAACTTGAATTGGATTAGAAAGATAAAAATGTTAGTCAAGTAGCATCCTTTCCACTTTGGATTATGTCATGTCAGATTGGGTTGAAGAAGGTGTAAAATGTGCTGCTCTATACTGGCCTATGTCCAAATTCACTGCCACAATTCTCCCTTTGCCTGCAGAACTGGAGAGACTTAGATCCTTGCAGGGAGAATGTGGAGAAGATATTTTGAACTCAGAAACAAAACACATTTTTGAAGTTTTTTGACCTAGGTAATACCATCATAGATCTAAGGGAGAAATGATTATTAGGACAGCCCTTTAAATGCTTCTTTGAATGTAAAAAATATTAATAAGTTTTCCCTTGTGTACTTAGTGTGGAGAAAGGTTATAACTCTTTCATAATTATTCTGCCCTTTATAATGCTGTAACATGAAAACATGGTTTTTATTTGCAAGTTGTACCTGTACATCATTGCTCATTTGTTACAATTACTGAATAACAGTTTGTGGAAAATAAAGAAATTTTAAAGGAAAAATCTTGTATTTGCCACTCTTTACAGTCCTTTGGCCTGCATTCTGAACATCTTACTCTGCATTTCCTTTTCACACTGGGGCTCACAAATCATACAGCTGGCACTGGGGCTACTCTGTGTCCCCAGATAGTCACAGGAGACTTGACTCTGATACCCCACATGACCCCACCATACCAGCCTATCGGGAGGCACTTTTTTGGCCAGTGTCACGTCGTGTTCTTCAGCTCTGTTCTCGCCAGTCCACCACATTTTCTGTATGTGTGAAAGACAGAGAGAAGGTTCAGCTGCATGGCTGAGGACTGTTTTACAGACATGAAGTCATTTTCTTAAATGAAAACCTAGATTGAGCTCTTTCTCTCTGTGTTCTGTATCCTACCAAGCAAATAACAATGGCCTTTGCTGGATGAGGTAAAGAAAAATATTCTCCCACCTTCAGTTAATTCTACTTGAGGGGACTTGCCCTGAGTTCTAAAAGGCCAGCTCCTCACTAACAGTTATACTTTGTCTGGGGCACCGGGTAATCAAATCAGTTCTTCAAACTGAATCCTCATCTAAAGGAATAACCATGTTTACATTTTTCACATAGTTTTACGCTTTTTTCTATTACCTTTAACATTTCACCAATAGAAAATTAAAGGCCATAGACTTTCGACTAATTTATATTATTTGGTGATTGGCATCTGTATCTTGGTCAGCCTGGCTTTTGTATCTAGCAGCTGACTGACCTCAGATAAGTCATTTTTTCACTTGATGCCTTAATTAATTCATGCTACATATGTAAATATGGGATTACTTACAGAACTGGTCTTTTGTAAGGTGGTCAAAAGAAGTGAGATTATAGTATCTCAATTTTTAGAAAGGATAAAGAATTAATTTCTGCTTATTTTTTTGATAAGTGATGTCTACCATAGTTACACAAGCACATAGTAAGGATCAACTACTTTTTGTTTGAATAAATGAACAGACAAATGTAAAGTTTCAAATGTAATACTAGTTGCTATGAGTGTCAGTGCTTAATATCTAGAATTACCATTATAATTGTTTTGAGTAGTGATAAAACCATTTTTTACACTAATTTTTCTTTCATGAACATCCCCCATCAGCTTCTCAAGGTCTCTTGGTGTGTGCAAGAAGGTTTGCTGACTACTCAGAGCCTTTATATCCATCAGTTGCCTGAGTAAATGGGAATCACTGCACTTTATTACAGTTCACTGCTTCTAACTGTATGAGTGCTCTATTTCTGATGAATTCTTTACCACAAATTGTCTGCTACACACTTCATCCTCTAATGTACTCTTGTGATGTAATATGTCACGAATGTAGTCAATCCTCACTTTGTAAAACTTTATAGTTTTTCCTGCTACAGTTCACTTTATATCAAAGGACCCTTCTGTTCAACACAGGAGAAAAAACTTGTTATTGAAATCTTGGTCATAAGTACCTGTTTGGTCCATGCTGGCTGCTGGAGAGAACACCACAGACTGAGTGGCTTAAACAGCAGTCACCTATTTTGCATAATCCTAGAGACTTGGCCCTCAAGATGAAAGCATGGCAGCTTTGGTGTCTAGTGGGGTTCTCTTTCTGGTTTGCAGGTGTCTGGTTTTCCTTATGCCCTCACATGGCCTTTTTGTGGTGTTAGCACAGTAGGAGAAAGAGAGAGTCCATAATTATCCCTTTGATTACAAAAAGCCTTAATCCCAGCACAGAAGCCTGTTTCAGTCACTTTCTTCACTGCTCATGCACATACATGGCACCTGCAAATTACAGAAAGAGGGGTGTATTCTGTGTGACAGGCACAGTCCCTGTCTGGCTGGTTGCAGGGAAGGGTGGCATGGCACAGGGGCACAGCAGAGGGAAGGTGCTCATGGCATGGTAGCCAAGAAGCAGGAGGAAAGGGAGGAGCTGGAAGGGTGACAACCACAGTACCTTCAAGTCTAACCCTAACCATTCCCCAGTGGTCCTACTGCCAAATATTATCACACTGGGATTAAATTTTCAACATAGCTACGTTGAGGAGACACATAACACCAAGTCCACAGCAGTATCTAATCTTAGCTTTTCTTCTTTCCTCTTCTAACCATGAATGAGGACACTAGTTGATCATAGCCATTTTTCTTTGCAAGCTGAATGGTAGACACGCAAATCCTTCAAAGCACATTTTGACCAAACACTAATGACAGTTCTCTGCTGGAAAACAGCTCTGTCACCTTCTGGGTGCTTTATGATGAGGAGGACTGGATCAGCCGTTTAATTGATGACAGAATGAATCACACTGGTTGTGATGCTGGAGGACCCGGCAGAAAAAAATTAAGAACTCCAAAAGGTCTTTATTCTAAAAATAAGGCAATTAGAAGAGAGATTTAAAAGCTGCAATTAAATTAATATACATAATAGTTCTATTTTCAGTAAGTAAAGATAATGTGTAATTATTTGACAAGCTCAGAGAACACAGCTCTGCCGACTTTATTAAGTTTTTAAAATTACATGATTCTTTTGTTTCCTGAATGATACAAAACCTTTAAAACTCAAGCATATCTTTACTCTTCCAAAAGTAGTATTCAGAAATGAGACTATCTAGGGGGTGGGGGAAATGCTCACATTTTTCTGGTGTACGATAATACTTTGTCTAAGCCTGGACCTAATACACTAATACTTCACCATACAGAGTTTGTTGTCTACTTCCGATCTGGAAGACACTGCTGTCTTTGACATTCAGCCTTGTTACCCACCTACGCTCTTGGTGGAGAACTTTCCCTACTTTTTTATTTTCATGTCTCTCCTTGTTCCTTAGCTATTCTTCCTCTTTTTCTGGTGATCCTCATATGCTGCTTCTCTCAGATGTTCAGGAGGTGTTTTCCTTTCTAATCGGGCCTTTTATTTCAGTATACGATCCTTACAGATTACACTATTTTCTTGGTTTAAAATTCCAGTGTTTAAGAAATCTTAGGGAAAGGACTTTATATTGATAAAGATTGGCTTTTATGTTTTTGACTTTCCTGTGTGCAGATATTTGTTTTTGACCCATTAGGAGGCCACGATAAAATCAGCCTCTTAAGGACTAAAAATGTAGTAAAAGGCCAGAAATTGTGACCCACATAAAGAAAGGAAGGGCATTAAAGTAAGAATATGTAAATATAAAAATTTCTTTCTTTAATTAGACACTAAAAGTAAATCAACAATATATTTGATTATGTGTGTTTATTTATATGTTATACATGGATTTATGTACGAATAAATGAAGGTTAGGGAGACATCGGTGATAAAGACCACTGTTTTGTTACAAGATTCTCTAGCCATGAAATAGATTAATGTTACCAGCAAATGGAATTTGCTTAGTTGTAAATGGATATTGCAAAGTATGGACACAAGTGAAAATGCAACAGCGACTGTAACTGATATTTTTGGAAAAGATTCAAAGTGGAATTACAGAGTTACCTGAAATAATTAAACCACCAATTACAGAAATGTAATGCAATACCTTCCTATTAGCTTGTTAAGGAACCTCCATACTAATTTCCCTAATGGTTGTACTAGTTTTCTTTCCCACTAACAATGTAGGAAGGTTCTTTTGTAACTACTTCCTCATCAACATTTGTTGCTATTTGATTTCTTCATGATTACCTTTCTTTCTGGAGTTAGATGAAATCTGAATATTGCTTTAATTTGCATTTCTCTAAGGTCCAGGAGGGTTGAAGCATGGATAAGTAATACATGGCATTTATACTTACTGGGACACTATTCTGACATAAAGGACAAACCTGAGTCATTTATAGGTAAATGGATGCAACTCAAAAACACAATATTAAGTGAAGTAAATTAGACATACAAGTTTAAATGGATGCCATCATGTGGGAAATTCAAAGTACAAAAAGGTAAAATAAATTTTAAGTAAAAGGAATCAGGAAGATGGATCTACCTCAAATGGAAAGAGAACCAAGAGATGAGTGTGGGGGAAGGTGAGGCAGGCAAACGTACACAACAAATTAACATGTCGTCTTGATGGACCAAGTGTCCAAATGAAGAAGTTATTATGTATGTCAAGCCTGTACTAATAAATACACTTTTAAAAGGAAAAGTAATGTAAAATGTAACAAGCCACTCCAAAAAAAGGAAAAGAATCAAAGAAAACATAGAAACAAATAACAAAGGTAATAATACAGGTAATAAAGTCACCAGTACGGTAGATTTTAATCAAACCGTGCCCATAATTATTTGAATATAATGATATAAAACACAATTTAAGGACAGAGGATGTATAAAAATTAAGGTCAATTTTATGCAGAAATCATGGTTAATTTGTGGATCAAAAATATACTTCATAAGGCTTATGTGCTCAGAAGTGAGTCTATTGGAAGGCAGTTAAAATCTCAAGATATTTTCCTTTTCAGTGTATAAATCCATGGAGGAGTTCTTAGCTTGGTGTGCTGTTAGTAGGCAGGGCTAAACTGGAGGAAATGACTCTCTGTGGGTGTACTGCTCAGGGGTGTATCTCTAGCCCTGACTCTCATTTCCTGTCTGCTTTCAGCCCCCATGAGGTGAGCTGCTGTCTTTGACACGTGTCTCTGCAGTGGTGTATGTGTCTTGGAGCTAGCTGACTATGCAATGAACCTGCTGAAATTCTCAGGCATAATAATCCTCTCCCTTTAAATTGTGTTGTCAAGTATTCTATCTAATACACAGTTTAAACATAAAAAATATACATATTAAAAGTACTTGGGTTGAAATATAGATAGCATATGAATACAAATCAAAAGACAACAGAAATAGGAGGAAAGGTTGATTACTGAATACCAAATACCAAGAGTAAGGTTTTGTGTGCTATTATACAGTGTAGTGATCATAGATAACAATAATGGATTATGCATTTGTGAAAGCTAGAATAAAAGATTTTGAAAAGTTTTACAATAAATAAATAATAATTATTTAAGGGAATATATATATTTAACCTGACAAATATTACAGTGTGTGTATAGGTATTGAAACATCATGACATCCCATCAATATGTACAAATTTTTTCTTTTGTGTGCCAGTTAAAATAAATGAGATTAATGTAAAAATCATGTAATGCCATCCAAAAGAAAGCAGGAGGACAAATATCAATCTTAGAGAGTATGAACTTTAATGCAAAAAATAACCAGGGAAAAATAAGGAACTTATGTAACAATCAAGGGATCAATTTCCTACAAAGGCATAATAACCCCTAATGTGTAATAACAAAGCATCCAACTCCATGAAGAAACCCTCATAAAACTGGAACGAGAAATGCAAACATTGAGAATCACAGCTGGACACTACAACACTCTTATTTTGGAGATAGATCTAGCTGACAGAAAATCAGTAAGAACATGGCAAACTCCATAGTACTATCTTTCAACTGCTCATAATACACATCTGTAATGTACTACACCCTAAATCAGTAGAATGCACATTCTTATCAAGCTTGTGTGAAATGTTCACCAAGGTAAACTGTATTCTGTGCCTCTTAACAAATCTGAAGAAAAATCATCATATAATCTCTATTCTCAGGCTAACATAGATTTAAAGTCAAAATCATAGCATAGAACCAGAAAACACTAAAATACACAGAGACTAAATAGTGCACAGTTTTAAGTACTTTACTCATCAAAGTAGAAATCAAGAAAAAATTTAAAATGTTTTGAACTAAATGAAAATGAAACCATAAGCTACTAAAAGTTGTAGGGTATGGTGATTGGGGGAAACATACACTCTATGCACATATTAGAAAAAGATCTAAAATTAATGTTTCTACCTTAAGAACCTAGAAGTATAAACTAAATGTAAAGTAAGTAGAAGAAAAATCATGAAAATCAGAGCAGAAATCAATGAAATTAAAAGCAGTATATCAATATAGAAAATTAACAAAATCAAAGTCTAGGTTTCAACAATAAAACAAGGCTGTAGTCAGGCTGAGAGAAAAAGAGCAAAAGTTCTTACTATCAGAAACTAAACTGGAAATCACCACAGGTTAGACAGTCATTAAAATGGGAATAAATTACTATTATGAGCAAATATTAAAATGGATCCGTTTTTTGATGCAAAATGTTAAACTTCATAAAAAAGAGACAATATGAATGTGCCCACATTAGTAAATGGAATAAGGACTGGCATTATAAATCAGAGAGTACTAGGTTCCAGTGGCTTTGCTGCTGGACTGTATGGGGCTTTTAAGGAAATATATATATATATATATATATATATATATATATGTAGTTTCTTTAGAAGCAGATGGAATACTAAATAGTCATTATCACCTAATTTAAACAGTGATTACAAGAAAATTAGATAAATATTTTTCATAAGCATAGATACAACAATCCTCAAAAAATATTAGTAAATTGAATTCAATTTAAAATGCCTAGTTATTTTACCACAACCAAGTGAGATTTTAATCAGGTGTTCAGGAGGCTGATTCAACACTGAAAAATCAATTAATGTAAACAACTACATGAATAAGCTGAAAAGGAAGAATTATATAAACACATTAAAACAAGTGTAAAAAGCATTCAAAATACATCAAATGATTTATGATTAAAATTGTCTCAAAATAGAGTGTAGTGTATTAGATTTTATGAAAAATATCTACAGAAAAAGACCAATTATTACCATATTTATGGATGAGAAATTGAGAAGCTTTCTAAGATTATAGAAAATGTAAGGATGACCCCTCTCACCACTTTTTTCAATATCATATGGGAAATTACTGTGAATCCAGTATGGAACAAAAGGCTGATGTATTAAGAATAAAGAAATAAAGCCAGTTTTAAATGATAAGATTTTTCTATGACCAAATATGAAAGAGCTGACAAAAGAACTTGTGGAACTAACAGATAATTTTATCTAGAATACTTGATACCACAGTAATATACAAAAATTAATAACTTTCTCATATACCAGCAAAGAATAAAAATTTGAAACACACAATTATATGAGCAATTAACACAATAACATACTTAGACATAAACCTAAAACACTCAGCTATAAAGAAAGGTAAACTCAAGGGTTTATAGGTAAATGGATGCAAGTAGACACCATACTCATAAGTGAAATAAATCAGACTCACACGTGTAAATGTCATATTTTCTCTCTAATGTAAGAAACTGAAAGAGTAAACAAGATGTAAGATGTAGAATAGCTATTGTTAAAGTGAAAGTAACTGCTTAAAAGGAAAGAACAAGTGGGATGGGGAAGGGAGAAAACAAGGAAAGGGTATACACACACACACACACAAGATAGGAGAGATGATTGTATCAGTAATTTCTATTAGTTTATTGAAAGGAAGTGTTTATATTGTTTGGTCAGGTTTGTGTGCCTATATCTGGTAATCTGAGCAACTACTATGAAGATAACAAAATACAATATAATAACCATTTTTAATTTCCTATCTTCTCATTTGAAATTCTGTATCATTTTCACTGTTTCCAAAAAAAAATAAAACATCAACTCTGTAAAAGAAAATTTACACCATTCTAACGAAAGAATTTGAAACTAGATACTTCACATTTATAAACAAGAATAATGAATGATTTCAAAATGTGGACTATCTCCTTAATTTGCAAACTTTATCACAAAATCTCAAGAAGTTATTTTGTTGAAATTGACAAACTGATTCTAAAGATTGTATGAAAAGTCTAAAGATTCAGAACAGCCAATTAGTTATTGAGAAAGAATGAACTTGAAGATCTGCCATTACCTAAGTCAAGACAGCAGAAAGGTACAATAATTACGACAGGGTGGTACTGGTGAATGAACAGACAAACATAATACTGACACAGAACAAAGAACCCAGAGTTACATTCGCATAAACACAGTCAGTTGACCATTGATCAAGAACCAAAAGTAATGGAATAGAGAAAAAACTACCTTTTTAGATGAACATTCAAATGTAAAAACTAGAAACCAAGATACAGACCTTACAGATCTCACAAAATTAGCTCAAAACAAATCACAGGTCAAATTGTAAAATATAAAGCTATAACACAACTAGAATATACAGTAAAAGAAAAACTTGTATGACCTCAGCTATAGCAACACCCTTTGAGATACGTTACCTTAAGTGCAGTCCATTCAAAAAAGAAATAATAGGCTGGAGATTGTTAACATTAGAAACTTGTTTAAAGGACAATGTTGATAGAATTGAAAGATAATTGTCACAGTGAGAGAAAATATTTCTAAAATATCATTTGATAAACAATGTTAATCAAAACATTTCAATATTTAAAACTTAGAGCCATCAGATTTTTAAAAATAAAATAATGACACTTGACCAAAGGAGTTATACATACGGATATAAGGAAATAAAAAGGGGCTCCAAGTTAAATTTCACCATGGGAATGGAAATTAAAACGATGAGATTTATTAAAATCACCACAATTCAGAACGATGACATTCACAAGTTTTGTTGAAGAGCTGGAGCAACAGAAGTTCTCATTCATTTCTGATGGGAACACAGCCTGGTACTATCACTTCAGCGTACAGTTTGCTGGTTTCTAATAGTATATTCCCACCTTATTGTTCCATAACTCAGCTCTTGGTATTTATCCAACTGGTTTAAAAACCTATGACCATAACAAATGTATACATAGATGCTTAGAGCAGCTGATTCAAAATTGCCAAGACTTGACAGCAACCAAATTAAATAGCTGAATGTACAAATAAATTCTGATACATTCAGAAATAAGAATATTACTCAATGCTAAAAAGAAATAAACTGTAAACCACTAAATAGGCTTGGATTAGACATAAATTCACGTTAAAAAGAGTGAGTAGTTTATTGGAAAATGCTGTATACTATATAATTTCAACTATATGACGTTTTGAAAAAATAAGACTATGAATATAGTAAAAATATCATCAGTTGCTAGAAAATGATGGGATGGGTTAAATGAGTAAAATACAGATTTTTGGAGAGTAAAAATGCTGTTCACAAAATAATGATATATACAAATCATTGTATATTTGTTTATATCCTGAGATGTACAAGGCCAAGGCTGAATGCTAGTGTAATCTGTAGAATGATGCTTTCATGCAGGTGTATTAAGATGATGAAGGTACCACTACAGTGGAAAATGTTGGTAAAGGAGGAAACTGCGTATTTTGGAGCAGAGACTTGATAGCAGATCTCTGTATCATCCTCTGAAGCTTTGAACATGTTCTACTCAAGCTTATTAATCTCAATTGGACTCTTGTGAAAACATTCACTAGCCAGGTGGTTTGGATAAAGAATTACAATTTCTGTACCTCAGGTTCTTCATTTATAAATTAGAAATTTCAACAGAATCTCTTTCTGAACCACTTTGAATAGTAAATAAATTAAAAGGCATTCAGTTGTTAGAATATTGCAACATGGGTTTGATTTCTGCTATCTTTGAAAATGAGAGGTGAGTAGTCCTTGGTCATGGGAGAAGTGAATTTAGTGGAACCAGGTGGAACAATCAGCACAAAGCCTGGTGTTGAGTCATTCAGTATTTTTGTTTCTTTCTCTGTATGCAAATGTCCCTAATTCTCATCATCTTTCCACTTAATATTACTTCATGACTTCATATTTTACATATTCCTTCGCAGGCAAATAAATGTGTCACCTTTCTGCCCAGCTCATCACTCCTCTCAATTCTGCTTTTATTAATGACATCTCATATTTGCATGTCTGGAAAATATTAAATTCATACCTATTCGGATCTTGCCTCCTTCAGTTTTATCCACTTTGGCTCTTATTCCTTTAGTTCTTATTGTTCTCTCCATTTTTTGGAAACACTTTGAGATTTACCCACTGAAAATAATAATAATCACTAATAAACAATATGGTAATTGAAAGTCTTCATAGAATATTAATGAGTGTTACGTTTCTATATAAAGTTAAGATTGATAGTGTATGGAGTGACATATAGTAAAACCTTAGTTTGATATCAGTGTCACATGCCCTTCCATCAAAATCCCTAAAGAAGCAGGAAATATATAACCACTGTGCAGACTTTTTGAGTTATTTTGGAAAAGCAATATAATATAGGAGACAAAAACAGCGTATTACCTCACATCTGCACATTTGAATTTTAATCTCACTATGCTAGCTTTCCATCACTGTAACAAATTACCTGGGATAAAAGCGAGAGAGGTTTATGTTGGCTTGCAGTTTCAGAAGTTGCAAGTCATGGTTATTGGGTTCTGCTACTTTGGCCTAGGGGGCAGCAGTATGTCATGAAGAAAGTGACAGAAAGGAACTGCCTATTCAGTGGTGGCCAGGAGGCAGAGAGAAACAGGGAGGACTTCAGTGACCATGCCTCTCCCTGCGAGACCCCACCTCTTATGATTGGTCCACCTCGCAATAGCACCACGTGTTGGTCATCACCCCTACCACGTGGGCCTTTCGGAGACAGTGAAGACCTAAACTATGTATAACACTCAGTTTGGGCATTTTTGCTTACTAGACGTAAATAACACCCCTCAGCTGCAGCCTTTTCAAGGGTAAAGTGAATATATTTGAAAAACCAACAGAATAAGATGTATAACTGACCTTAATGACTCGATTTGAGGAACAAATACGTAATTCTAAGCCTTCAAATATTGAATCTAATTGATCAGTAGCACTCCAAAACACCAAACAGGGAGTTTTAAGTTAAAATGTCATATTTCTGCATAAAGGTACAATTTGTTACTTTCTTGGCTATGTCTCTATAAGAAAACGCTTCTCCACATTCATGTTATTTAGATATAAATAGCTTTTTTGCTTTTTGCAGTTCTTACTTCAGTAAGCCATGTGTGTGGATTGATAACTGGTGGTCAACTTGTGATACTTTGCTGAAGTAAACCAGCATGGTGCTGGGTATGTAGGCCCACCTGAGGATTGTTGCCAGCAGCATAAAAGGCAGAACTTGAGAGGAGGAAAATCTTTTGGGAAGCTGTTAGGAGGCTGCTGGTTCTCTTCAGCTATTCTGCTGGAGGACCTTGTCATGCTGGATTTCCTGATGAACTTGGCTGCTCCAATTAGAGGAGGAGCTTGGGGCTTCGTTGTCACTGTGATGACTACAGTTCACTTTCGGGGAGCTGTGGACCTCTAAGCCTTGCTTCCTGGCTCAGGAGGGGAAGATGGTACACAGCTAAGTCTCCTGGAGAAGATTGTTGTGCTAGCTTTCCTGAAGGGAACTCAGCTTTCCTCATCATCAGAGCAGCTCAGGACCTCACAGTTGCTGAGGATGGCTGTGGTACTTTTGGGGGGAGATCTGGTTCTTACTTTGAGCATTGCATCCTGGCTCCAATGCAGATCCCTCAGCCTGCTAGCTCAGAACTTTCATCCCACTGGCACAGACTTTCTAGATTACACCACTGATCTTTGGACCTTCCCAGTGCAGATCTATGAAACAGGCCTATGTGAGCCATTGTCATGGGCTCTAGGCCTCCAGCTAGACTTGTTGGAGGCATTGCTATGGGCTCTAGGTCTTCAGTTGAACTCATGCAGGACATTGCTGTGGGATCCAAGCCCTCAGCTGGATACTTTGGTCTTTAGTAGGTGAGCAAATTGCCTGCAATTTCTTTGCATATGACCCATGGGTGAGTATTATTAATAATCTTACTTACTTACAATCTTACTCCCTCATTATATCCCTCTTGTGTGACTCCAGTGCTTCTTGCTTGGAAATTGTACATTAACTTTTCCCTTTCAAATCTATATTCTATCCAAAAGTTTGCATACATTTTGTTAAGCAAATTGAGCATTTTAATCTACTATTTCAAATTTCCTCCATTTCTCACAAAACAATGTATAAAATCATATACGTAGTTGACAGGAATTCTTGAAAACATGCCATTTCAGTAATTCTTTTAGACTTATCCATTGTTTTAACATTTCTTTAAACATTATATATCAGTTGTACCTAAAAAGGACAATATTTTCTTCCTTCCAGACTGTTGCGGCTTGATCTAAAATGTCCACACACAGCGGTGCTGCTGAATGTACTGTGAAGGGGTAGGGCCTGGTTGGAGGATGTGAATCACTCAAACATGACATAAAAGGCTGTATTCTTCTCTGTGACTCCTTCCTCTGTCTCTAACTCTGTTGCTCTGACTTTCCTTTTGGCCTCCTTGTGTTGAGCAGCTTTTCTTTGCCATGCCTCTCTGGCATGATATTTCAGACTTAGAACCAAATGACCACAAACTGAAACCTCTGAAATCATGACCCCAAATAGACATTTGGCCTGCAGATATTAGGTATTTTGTACTAAGAATAGAAAAACTGATAACATTTATAATAGGACTAAGATTGCTGCTCTGACTGTAACTGACCACGTGGTTCAGAAGCCTTTGAAACTGACTTGAGGGAAGAGTTTGGAAAATTTGGAGATGTCGGATATAAAATACATACAAGTTTGAAATCAGAGCCCCATGGACAATTCTAATCAGAGCTCAGAAATTCAGAATGCTCATAGCAATGTAAGCAATCAAGGTCAGGTTCCTTAGGCCTTGAGGGGGAGAGAGGACTCACAGGACTCAAGCTAGAGTCTATGAATGTTATATTCTGGCAAAGAGCTCATTTATACTGCACTAATATTATAAGACTTTGCATGAGGTTTAATTTAAAGGTGGTGGACTAATTAACCTGACAGAGCAAATTTCAAGGAACCTAACCATCAAGTGGTAGCATGGGTACCATTGGCTGCTTTTACCCAAATCTACAGTGAGAATCAGGAACCAAAATCACAGGTGAAAGATTTTTAAAAATTGCAATTTGGGCATAAATAAAATGACTGTTTCCTAAAAAGATTGGTATCATTTAAAAAAACCATAACACTTTGCAATAGACAATAGGAAAGATTACTTGGGGGCATGTTCAGACCTCACCAAGTACAGGCTCAATGGAATAAAAGGGTCAATTCTTTTGAAAGATTTTGCTTTGAACATAGAGCACTAGAACACTGTTCACCTTGGGACCACAGTCTTAGTTACTTTTTTTTAGTAAATCAGACACAAAACTTGACACACACAAATTAAGGGAGAACAAGTTAATTTTGGCTAAAGTTTATAAAGATTTCAGTCCACAGTTAGCTGGCTCCAAGGGAGAAGTTCATGGCAGAGGAGAATCAGCTCATGCAGTGTTGGCCAGGAGCGGAGAGAGTTCAAAGGAGGAGGGCGAGAGATGTAAACTTTGAGGATACATTCCCAGTGACCCACTTCCTTCTACCATCTTTCACCTCCCAGCATCACATTTAGCTACAAACTCAACATTGTACTAATTCACTGATGAATATCATGTCCTCATGATTCCATCACCTCCCAAAAGCCCTACCTCTAAGCATAAGAGGCTTTGAGGGGCATCTAGATATAAATCATAACTGCCACCTAGGAAAATGCTTCCCTAACTATAGCCATCCAGGCACTGAGAGGCCACTAGAGTCATGGCCCAAGAGAGTTCAGATGCTGCTTGGACTAGCAAAAGACATTGGCATTACACACATGTTGATTATTGTTTATATCATAGAAACTTTAATCTAGATTTTAGAGCAAGGCCTGGGAGGCCAGACAATATGTTGTAAGAAGGTCACAGTACTGCCAGGAGACACTAGAATGACAATGGATGAAGCTGTGAGAGTAAAGTCAAAGATGACATAGAGAACCCAGTAAGGTAGACAGACACACCAGGAATACAGAATTCCCTCTGAGGGAAACTACAGGCAGTGACCACAGCTTTTGGTTAAGAGAAGCATTGTGGTTTGTAACCAACAAAGCTAACCATAGCATGGGGAAGTCCTGTCTTACCACCATGCTGCCAGATGCTCTACAGGGAGCTACAGGACCTAATATTTGTTCTGCTTGATCTCCATTTTGCTTTGATCTGACTACTTTGTATGGCTCAGTACTCAATTTTGGAATGAGAATATTTGCACTGTGCCTTTGAAAAGTTGAAAGTGTCTATATTTCTTTTTAATTTTTATAGGGGCTTACAGATAAGAGCTTCTCTTGAGACTTATTGGAGATTTTTAGCTTGAAGTTTTGAGCAATGTTAAAATCATTAAGACTTTAGCAAGTCAAGGAAGTAGAGTAAATGCACTTTACATTATGCGATGCATATAAAGCTTTAGGGGCCAGGGTGAAATGTTATACTTTTATCTAAAATTGTCCCCCAAAGTCTCATGTGTTCAGAGATGAAGCTTTCAGAAGGTGATTGAATCACAAAGAGATGAAACTTAGTGGATTAATTCACTGACACATTAAAATGGAATAACTTCATTGATAGGAGGTAGGATTGGTCTGTAGAGGAAGCTCACTAGAGACATGACACAGAAGGGTCCATTCTTGTCCCCATTCCTTTTTTCTGGGTTTCTGTGTGGATTGTGCCACTATGCATGAGAGCTTCCAATTGCCATAACCCTCAAACATGGCATTTCTAACTGGGTCCAAGCTGAAAATGGACTAAACTCTTTGAAACTGTAAGGCAGAATAAATTCATCTTTCTTTAATTTTGGGTGAAGTTGTTTCAGGCCAGGAACAGAGAAGATTGGAAACAGATTTTTGTGTGCTTTTCACACTGCATGCAGATCCATGCCTCTGTGAACAATGGCTTCGAATGTGAATGTTACCAAGGAACACTGTAAGCTGGAAATCCAAGCATGGACCACCTCTGTAGTCTGCACAAAGATGTGCCTAATCAAAGGCCTAGCTGCAGAGCAGAAAGTTATTCACCTCTCCATGGGGGATGGTCGTCACTAGATATATGATTGGGCAGAGTAAAGGTAGCTCTCAGCTTCTCAAAATTCAAATTTTTCAAACGTTATTTAGTAGTAGGCCTGTTGCTACTGAAATAGAATGATCTTCAGGAATTATTGAAACAAATTTGTTGACTTGATGAGCTAGACAGGGGGCATTGAAAAGTAAAGTACTAAAATACAAATAATAAGAGTGATACATCTTAAAGTAATATGCTAGAAACATAGAAATAAAACATATTTGGAAGAGCTGGTTATGTTTCAAAGCACCTCAACAATATATTTATTGTGATTTTTTCATGAGAGAAAAAAAAAATATATATATATATAGTTTTAGTTTTTTGGTACATATCCCTGAGAATAGTTATTTGCAGAGATATGTACCAAAAAGTCAAAATTCAAATGAACTTAATTCAACAATGAAAGGATGCACTTTTAGAAATAGTTTCCTTGTATGTCTTTTCAATTAAATTTTGCACCCTGAGGAATTAGAAACATATGTTCAATAACCAAAATGTTGAAGTACAGTGTTTGAAATAATTATCTCTTCATGTTAACACCCAAATCAATAGTATACTCCCTTCCCTCTTCAATGCAGTATTTCATTTGATAATTTGCAGCTGTATGCTAATTGCTTCAGGAGCTCTTGATTTCCTGAGTATGCTAATTTAAAGTTCTGTTGAGTGGGTGACTTTGTTTCATGGAAGCCTGAAATTTCATCCATATAGAATTTGCCATAAAGCTAATTTTTGCCCTCAGTCCCTGGGGAAAAGCAAACTGAATACCTTTGTTAATAGTATCTCAGGTAGAGAAAGAAGTTGTTAGGATTCTGGGCCACTTCAGTAGTGATTAAAAGATGAGGAATGAAACTCTCACAAGATTGGGATCTCTCCCATAAATGGGAGAAACCTGCATTAAACAAAGATGAGAGCCAAACAGCATTCTCCAGTATCAAATTAACATTTAGTGCAGCTGGACGAAGGTTAAAGTGTGCTAAGTAAGTGTTTTGAAAAATGCTTCAATTATATAAGGACAGATAAATGCCAATTGATCTCCTAATGGAAAAAAATCAGAGACACTTTCCAAGTAGCTAGAAGTTAGCTATGGACATGCCATTGTCAAGGTTAGATGTGGATTTTGAATCTATTCTTACTGGATTTTCTAAATATTGCTTTTGATTTCTCCTTGTAGGCCTAACCTAACTTTTACCTTATCTGCTGTACTTAAACAAAAGGAAGGATGCAAGTGTGGAATAATATTCACTGACGTATGTCTCCTTTAGAGTTTCAGTTTTAGTATTCAACTTTGGAAATAGCAAAATGCCTTACCGAATGATGTATGAAAATAGTCATTGTCTCAACAAGAATGCTACTTGAGAAACTAAAATAAACATTTATTTTTCCATTATGCCTTCTTCTTCCTCATGGGTTGCTATTATAAGTTTTAATGATAGTAAAATATATTTCTAATATTTATTATATATGTATGTGCATGCAAACACACATATGTTTTAAATACTATTTTTAATTCCATCTTAGTTTTCTTATTGCTGAGACAAAATACCCAACGGCTCAAATTAAAGAAGGAAAGGTATATTTCAGCTCACAGTTTGTAACATTTTCAGCTCCTAGTCAGCTTTCTCTAAGGCAGGGTTGGGTGGCAGAGACATACTGTAGAGAGGAAAGTATTCATGGCATCACAGGGAAAAGGCAGCAAGCAGCAGCAGCAGCTGCCTGCCTCTCCTCTCTTCCTTTATACTCCATCCAGGCTAGAAACCTACTGTTTGGTGCCAGCCACAGCTAGGGGTGGGATTCCAGTAGCCACACCCAGAACTATGCTAACGCCCATCAGGGGACTATTTTAGGATCATGCATTATAATCCCAGTATCAATGAGCTAGATACAGCCAGCTCCAAATAGCTCCACCTATGAATGCATGAGGCTTTTGCAGGGGAGGCATCTAGACACAAGCTATAACAATTTTCCACCATAGGAAAGAAAGCATAGGGTCACAAGAAAAATTTTAAATTAACTTCTAGGAGATAACCAGGTAGGTTCTATAATCAGTTTTGACAACTACTTTACCCCTAGGGTCTATATATTTAGTCATTACTTGTCTTTATTTCCCAGACACACACACAAACACATTCATATAATTAAAAGTACTAAAAGTGACTGACAATTCCCAACTTACTTTAATGTCTTTCTATATGATATGTAGATATTAGAAAAACAGGGGAAATATGTTGCACAGGCTGTGGACAGTGGTGTATATTTTATTTCCATTTTGTTCAACTGGTTCCTTATCTGTGTACGCAGGAATTAAAATCCAAACATAATATATATCATCTAGACTAAAGTAAATTTTTGTAGCTTCATGAAAGTCTTGCTGATGTAATATCAAGACATATGTTTCATTGCTTGAAGAGATTTCTCTATTGAATTTCTAAAATTTTATTTCAATCAGTACTGTAAACACTACAGTGGAAATACTCCTTTTCATGCAAATTGTCAAAGCTAAGGGCATACATTCAAAATATCTTAACAAAGGAAGCCAAGATGGTCATCTGCAAAGCATAGAGGAATAAAAACTGAAAGGATAAATAATTTAACAGGTTTTTACCTCATGTAATATTTTTTATTCTTGGGTCTGTTTCATAGAAGTTTACCATTTTAAGTTGATTTATTTGGAATTAAAGAAATAAAAGGAACAAAATCAAATGAGGCAGAGTGTTTCATAAAATTCAAGTCATTTAATTTAATAATGAAAGCAATCCATGTCATATTAACTATATAAATATCAATGTAGGGAAAAAATGCATAATGGTTTGATACTGACAACTTTAGAACTGAGATTACATAAAAAAACCAATACACATTTACATAAAGAACCTGAATTATGTTATACATTTCATTGTCTCTTATGTAGCTGTTTTAGTTGTATAATCACTGTGCTTACATTTTACTTTAATATCAAAGAGGAAAATTTAATTCTTCTGCCCAAATGAGAAATTTAAGAAGCATCAAAAATTGAATGATGCAGGCTCTCTTCAGTCAGCAAACACTTATATAATGCTTACTGTGATGAATAGTTTAAGGCACAAGGATGTGCAGATAAGCCACCTTTCCTTTATTCAATACCACAACGAAGTAGTGTGATATGGTTTGTATTGTTTTGATTTAATTTCATTTTTTGACCCTGAAAGGAAAAACCGTATAAGAGAAATTGTTGTTTAAAACTTTGTTTTTTCAAAACTACGTAGATGGGTAACTGCATCATGGCTTTATAATTACTTTCTTGACTGCTGTAACCTCAAAAGCATAACTAAACATGCAGAATGCCTAGCCAGGCATGATGGCACGTGCCTGTAATCCCAGCACTAGGAAGGCTGAGGCAGGAGGATCATTGAGTTTGAGGCCAGCCTGAGCTTCAAAGTGAGCTCAAGGCCAGCCTGAATGGCACAGCAAGACCCTGTCACAAAAAGACCAAAAAAAGAGAAAAAGACCCAAAGAAACAAACAAAAGAAGAAGTAATGCAGGATGCCTGATTGTACCATTAAACCAAGCTTCCTAACTTTATTATCATCAATCTCCCCTTGTAACCAGTGATTTCACCTTGCTAGCTAATTAGAACTGCCAGGCTGCTCTCTCGCACTTGTGTACCTCCTGTTTGTGCATCACATAAAAGCCCTAGACCACCAGAGATCAGGGCCTGATGTTTTGGGAGTAATCCTGATCAGTGCCCATTGATGTAAATAAACCTGCCTCCCGATCCTAGGTGTTGTTTTGGTGTTTCTGCTTGGCATTGAAACACGAGGTTTTTATAGCTGATTTGAAACTCATTGTGTAGCTGAGACTGGCGTCAAACTCATGATCCGGCTGCCTTCCAAGTGCCAGGGTGATAAGCATGCACTACTACGTTGTGATAACTACTTTAAGAGTGATGGGAACTCATTAAAAGTATCAGTATCAATTCTGAAGATGCAGAGACGATTCCCTGAGGAGGCAATATGTGTACAGTAAGGTTAAAGCTTAAATTGGAAATAGTTAAATAAGAAAACGAGGCTGGGCATGATGGTGGGAGTCTGTAATCTCAATATTCTGGGAGACTGTGTCTAGAAAGTCCAAAATTTGATCTCAGGCTAGACAATATAGCAATGTAGGAAGAACTTGTCTTAAAAATTAAAGAAAAGGTATAGAGATGTGGCTCAGTGTGATAGTCTTGTATTAAATTCCCAGTGGTGCAAATAATAAAAATAAAAAAAAAAAAGTAAAACAGAAGGAGAGCTACAACTGAGGTGGGAGGGAGAAACTTACAGCACAGGACACTTGCCTCCCATCAGTTCCGAGTCCATGGACTCTACTCCTTGCCCATAGCCACTGACTACTCCAAGGTCATTCTGTGTTTTGTATCTCGCTGGCACTAGGAAGCACAGGCACTAAGCAGCCAAACATGATCATAGATGAAGCCAGTACCCTGGGAGAAGGTAAGCCCCAGAAAGTTGTCAAATTCAGGGAGAAATGAGGGACCCAGCAGTGGCAGGCCCAAGAAAAGTTCATGGATATTGTTGTCACAGTTGATACATTGTGCCAACTTGGGGAGTCTGGAGGTTCAGCTGAGTAACTCAGCAGTTGTAGATCTTGGGTTGAAAAGGACATGCCCTTCCTTACCCTTCTGGGATGTTGTTTATTGTGTTAATTTGGGAAGTTTAAAAGGTTAACTATGTGATTCAGCAGGCTAGAGTGCTTACTTTGTATACATCCTGAGACTGTGGAAGAGAAGGGCATGGAGACTGTGTGAGAGCTACACGCCCCCTGGGTGAGGGCAGGCTGTTTACAAGGTAGAGGAGACAGGCTGCTTGCCCGCCATTCCTCCTTTTGGTTGGTTGGTTTTGCTGTGCTCTGCTGCTCTGAACAGTTTGCCCTCTGCCATGTGCCACTCTGCCTCAGAACCACCAAATATGGACTGAAACCTCCACAAACTGTAAGCTAAATAAACCTTTCCTTCCTTCATTTTGGGTGTTCGGTATTTTGTCTCAGCAGTGAGAGAAAAGTAACTAGGACAGAATTTGGTACCAGTAGAGTGGGGTCATTGCTGTGACTATACCTGACCATGTGGTTTAAGAGCCTTTGGAAATGGCTTGTGGGAAGAGTTTGGAAAGGTTCAGAGATGTTGCCTGAAAGGGATGCACTAGAACGCCTTCGGCTGTTCTGTCTGGGAGATTCTGGTCAAAGCTCAGAAGACCAGAAGGCTTATAGAAATCCTGCCGGTAAAGACCAGGTTCAGAAGGTTTCTGTTGGGAAGAAGGACTGCATTGGTTGTTGGACTCTAGATGATGTATGTTGTGGCTTGGCAGAAAGTTTGTCTACATTTTGCTCGTGTCCAGAGACTTTGCCTAAGACTGAGATTAATGGCAGCAGCAAACTGATGAATCTGGCAAAAGAAATTTCAAGGCAGTCGAATGTTGGGGCAGTGGCATGGCTATTGTTGGGGGCTTTTAGCCAGATTTATATTGACAATCAAGAGAAAAGAGCCCAGCAGGATGATTTAAAATGTCGTGAGTTTGGCCAGAAAGGAAGCACCAGTAAATCTGTGGACTGCAAAGACAAGGCTGAGGAGGTCTCTATTACTATGAAGGAACAAGAGAATGGAAAAGATGGCCTGAGGGCATCATGACAAGCAGCAAGTCTCCACCGTTTGGAGCCTCAAAACTGGAAAGGTGAAAGACTTTGCCTTGAGAAGGAAGCCAAAGAGTGCCATGTTGCAGAATGGCGGCAGCGGCGGCTGCACCAGGTTCCAGAATGGCAGCGGCATGGAGAATTTGCTTCTCAGCATTGGCTTCAGTGTGCCCAGTGATCCAGGCCCTCAACCTCTAAGGCCAAGAGAGGAAAGTTTGGCTACTGCTCTAGGTGGCAGCAGACCTTGGTATCATCCACGTGGCCCTGGCATTAGGTGCAAGGAAAATGCAAGAGTTCTGAGGTTAAAGAGGCTTCCACCCAGATTTCAGAAGGCCTGGGAGGCCAGGCAGTGTGCCCCTGAGAGGGCAATATGTGAGGCTGTAAGTGTGAAGCAAAAGGTGCCCTGGAGACCTCAGAAGTTTAGAAAAGACAGGACCATGGATCATCTAAGGAAAGCTGCAAAGAGGGAGCAAAGCAAGTCTAAGAGAGAAGCCATGGGAGCTGTAACCACCAGAAATGCCATAGAGGTGGACTCATGGAAGCCCTTTGGAGCTCACAGCATGCCACAAGTTGCTTCAGATGCTGGATGTGGAATTACAAGACAGAATGTTAGCCCTGCTGGAGTTTGGCCTTGCTTTGGTCCCAATGCTCTATATTACCCTGTTGGTGCCTTTTGGAATGGTAATGTTTATTTTGTGCCTTTAAATATTTGAAGTGTTTAATTTTCATTTGTACAGGGGCAAAATGTGGTTCTAATGTAATATAATGGCTTTGTATCTGGAAAATGGTTTAAGGAAATATGTCTGATTGCCAAGTTGACAAGGGGTGGAGTGTTACAGTTGATACATTGTGTCAACTTGGGGAGTCTAAGACAATTGTAAACTATAAAAATAGTATGGAGTTTTACTATAAAAATGACTCATTCGTAGCAAAAATGGAAAAGAAAATCATTGCAGAGACTGCTATATTCCCGGATAGTATTTCATCTGGCTCTAATTTGTAAAAAGGTTAAGACTAAACCACAGAACTACGGAACAGCTCTGCTTCAGGATTTTTAGTGTCACTCTCCCACAGTGAGGGGGTGAGAGGCAGCCATGGCAGATAGCTGCGGAAAGGGTGCAGGCTAGACATAGAATCCCTAATAAGTTTAAATTCAGGCCAGGAGGGACACAGGCCCTGCTCACTATAGTGAAAAATCAGACCTGCCAAGTATAACTTTCAGAAAAGGCTGGATTTGAAAGTGTTAGCATTAAATGCAACTGTCTCATTGAATTCCTGCTCCCACTGCCTTCATCCAGTAGAGACCAGAAGGCTACTTAATACCAACATGAAGAAGGATATGCCTCGGCATGAATGGTTGCCACAGTATAAACAGAGGTGCCCCTGGAGCATAGAGGGCACTTCACAAACCCAAAGCCTCTAATGCTAGGCGGAGAAAATAATGAATTGCTGGGTTCCCAGACTGAAGATCTTGGAAAGAAAACACACACTCAAATGCACAAGGAAAGATTTCATATTGTGGACTCAATATTTTTCTCTGTTTTTCTTTCACTGGCTTTTAAAATTAAAAGAATATTATTTATTTCCTTTTTTCTTTTCCCCTTTTATGTTTTTCCCCCTTCTTTTTCCTTTTTCCTTTTTGATTTATTTTGATTTTTGTTTTCTTTTTTCTCGTTTGTTCTTTTCCATTACTGTCATGTAATGGGGCATCACCATGGGTAAAATATACCCCTTCCATACTTTCCCAATAAAATTACGTACTTTAGCACAACGGCAGCTGGTTGTTCACCTCAGTAGCTATGTCAGGGCAGTACAGGAAGCAACAAGGTATGTGCATGTGTGCAGTGCAGAAAGGAAAACTTTTACTCACAGAATGCTGCCTGTAATGTTTTTATGTACGTTTCCCTGAGTATTATGTGGGGTAAAATACACCCACACCATTCTTTTGTTATGTAAACATGTAACTTACTATGGTGGAATCTGGGTGTGGCTCAGTAGCTGCAGCTGATGAAACCAGGATCCCATCCGCGCCTTCACCCTCTTAGCAGATGAATGGCAAGGTGTGTAAAGGAGCTGTAAAGCAGCAGTGACTGGGTTTTACCCGTGAAATGCTCAGGGTTGAATTTCTGCACATCTAGGATTGGTTTCGAAAGGATTTTCTTTCGATTTTTTTTGTAGAAGTAGCCCAACTCAGTGCAATGGCATGTGAAAGTCCAGATTTGCCTGTTTTAGAAGAGGGCAAAAGTGAGTCAATAATTGATTCATACATAGATGCTGCTACTGATGACTCTGACATTGGCCATGTGAGCCAAAGTTCCTGTAACAAGAAATGAAGAAAGAATTGACAAACAGAGACAGAGGGAATGAAAACTTCCTTGGTTCAGATACAGAAGAAAATGGCAAATGTGAGATCTTTGACTAGTCAAACTGGTAGAAAACGGTCACGCAACCAAATGGATTGATTAAATATTAGTACTAGGGCTGAAAATATAGTGTGGACAGGGGTGAAACTTTTTTTTTTTCTTTGAAACCTTCTTGAATGGAATGCCAGCATTGCCATTCAATGTAAGTACTTATTTGTCACGGATGAAACGCTACAAAATATGGTGAAATACATCAATGAAGAAATACAACTAAAACATTGTGTGCACTGGTAGTCATATTGAAAATGTGTTTATTATGATAACTCATTAGCTGAACTTAACAGTTTTTTCATGGTAATCATAGTAATTTAAAACATGTGGAGAAGTGATGGTTGTGGGCTTGAGGTTTATAGAATAACAATAACCCTGAGTAGATTTAGTTTACTTAAGAATTGCCTGAGGTTTGATGAAAAAATCCACCAGCCAAGAAAGAAGAAGAGCCAATAGACTGTCTACTATCCACTTCTTGTTTGAGAGTTTTCTGTCTCAATGTCAAGCAATTTACACATAATCTAAATACATGACTATTAATGAACATCTTGCAAAATTTAGCGGTTGCTGTAGCTTTAGGCAGCATATGCCAAAAATACTCCTCAAAATATGGTGTAGAACTATATGCTCCGTTAGAAATGAAGATACATTATTTTCAATTTAGAAATTTATCCTGGAATTCAGCCACCAGGAGAACAAAATATTTATGCCTAGGGAACTACATAAAAAGTTCTGGAGCACACTGATGGTGTGACAAGAGAACAGGCAGGCACAGCATCCCAAAGACCTACTATGACAACAGGGAAAGCAAACAGGTATCAACTGTGCCCAGAAAATAGGACAAGAAAACAAAACTACTGTGCTATCAGTGTAATCAATACTTGTGCATGGAACATGGAAGACTGCCTTGGGTGTGACAAAGCAAAGATTGTTCTGTGTTATACTTTTATTTGCATTTTCACTGTAGTTTACCTAGGTTTCTATTTCTGGTATTATATTTTAGGTTTTGTAAGCATATAAATATCTGATTGAAATGGTTGATGTCTATTCAAGTATGCATTACATATTTAATATTTTATTTTATAGACATTTTATGCTATGTGTATATTGTACAATATGTCAAAACGCTCATGACAAAAGAGAAAGACAAGCAAGGTGACAAGCATGGCCTCCCACATAGACATGGACAGCTAAGCACAGGTGTTGTCAGTGTGAGACTTGTGCATGGAACATGACGTTGTCATATGTCAATACTGCCTTAGGTGTGATAATTGAAGCAAAGATTATTTTTGTTGTAGAGTTCTACTGAAATTTTCATTGTGGTTTATATAGGAATTTATTTGTGTTGTTATACTTTATATTTTATAAATAAACCATTGATGAGAAAATGTTTATCCTAAATGAGTAATATGCATTAAAAGAACAATCTAAGATTAATTAGAATTAGTGAAATACCAGAAAACAGAACTACTATACAATTATACAAAAATAATAGCAGAAAGTTTTCTGTGGTGAAATACTTTCATATAAAAACAAATGAGATATATAAAACCTCTTGTAGATATGACCTGAAAAGAACCTCTCTATGACACATAATAGTCAAAGAACTAGAAATCCAACACCAGGACAATCTTAAAAGCTATTAGAAAGAGAAGCAACAAAATATTTATGAAGGCAATCCAACTAGAAGTACAGCAGATTTCTCAACAAAATTTAAAGGCCAGGAGTGAAATGTTTCGAGTCCTAAAAGAAAACAAACTCACAACTAATGCTGTTGAAATCCAGAAGATTGTTAGCAATTATTAGTAACTTAAAACCCTGGACACCAATAAACTGATGAATATAGAAGTAAAAGAGATTTGTAGTTACACATTAATAGCAAAACTGAACAAAGAATATATAATCCCTGACTAATAAATCAACAAGCAACAAAACTGAAGCAGGAATAAAAAACTTACTAACAAGAAGCCCCATGACGAATAGATTCACTGATGATTTCTGCAAGAACTTCGTGGAAGAGCAAATGCCAATACTTCTGAAGTTTTTAATGATACCTAGACAGAAGGAGGATTCCTAAAGTCACTCTTGGGAACTAGCATTACCTTGATTCTAAAAACCAGGAAAAGATCCAAACTGAGAGAGAGGCAGAGAGAGAGAGAGAGAGAGAGAGAGAGAGAGAGAGAAATTATATATCAAACTTTTCAATGCACATAGATGCAAAATGTACTTATAAACTTAATCAATTAAAAAAACAGACTCTCAAACAAAATATAACAAATCAACAAATAAATAATAATAAATCATAAATGATGACCAAATAATATTCGTGTCAGAATGCAAGGATGATTGAACATGATATTCAAGTTATGATTCAAAGCAA
Source organism: Dinomys branickii (assembly GCA_004027595.1). Lineage (NCBI taxonomy): Eukaryota > Metazoa > Chordata > Mammalia > Rodentia > Dinomyidae > Dinomys > Dinomys branickii. Next base: position 42,987 of record PVLD010005957.1, on the reverse strand, counting down.
TGCATGTACTGCATCACATAAACAGGAAAAACTGGTAAAATCACATGATCTCATGGAAGCAGAAAAAGGCAACACGAACTAGTGATAAGAACCCTGAAACAACAGGTATAGAAAGACCTTATATCACACTGTAGATCCACTACATTATAGTAAATGGGGAATACACGAAAGTTCCTCCTCTAAAATCTAGAGCAAGACAAAGGAGTCCATTTTTGTCACCCTGTTCAAAATAGTACTAGAAACATTAACCAGAGTAACTAGGCAATAGAAAAAAACAAAAATTATATGTATAAAAATTAAATGAAATTATAATTTGTGGAAAACATGACCAAAAAATTCCACCAAAAGATACTTAGAATTAATAACCAAATTCGGCAATGTAGTAGAACACAAAATCAACAGGCCAAAGCCAATACTATTTGTGGCATACTTGTACGGTACTAATGAACTCACTGAGAAAGGGGAACAATATCATTCACAATAATATCAATAAAAATTAAATACTCAGGAATTAAGCTAAACAGGTAGTGAAAGATCTCCACAGTGAAAACAACAACAAATTGATAAAAGGAGATCAAAGAAGATAAAAGGAAATAGAGATACCCTATCTTGCTAAATGGACAGAAGCAGTAAAGTCAAAAGGGCAATACTTTCAATATTGATATACAGATTTATCACAGTCCCAGTGTAAATATCAACATTTCTCACAGAACTGAATAGAACAATTTCTAAAATTCATGTGGAAACAGAAAAGACCCAGAATTAAAAAAAAAAAAATTGGGGGGATAAGAGAAAAGCAAGTGGCATCATAGTCCTCTATTTAAATGACAGTGGTACCTTGGTTCATGAACTTAATTTGTTCCACAATTCTGGAAAAAATGGCTATGTTTTTATTCAGTGCAGATTTTGCAAATAAAAATAAAATTTTGCCAAACATCTCTGTTTATGGACCAAATTTTTCACAAAGGAAAGCATTCATGAATCAATGTATCACTGGAATATTACAAAGCTACGATGGTAAAACTAACATGGTACTGGGAACAAAACAGACATGTGAATCTATGGAACAGATAGGGGATAAAAAAGTGCACATTCTGGTATTTGATCTTTGACAAAGTGACTGAAAACACACACTGGAAAAGACACAGGTTGTTTAATAAATTGTACTGGGAAAATTGGCTCCCCACATGCTAAAGATTGAATCTGGACCCATATATTTCTCATATATGAAACTAAAATGAAAATAGATTAATCAACATCTGAGTAATCAAACAGAAACCCTCAATGTGTTGGAAGATAAAATAGGTAAAACTGTTGCAGACATAGGCAGAGGCAAGTACTTTCTAAACACACCACATTGCCCAAGAAATAATCTGTCAGTAAGCAACACAGAAGTTCATACCAAATTAAACTTTTTCCACAGAAAAGGAAACAACCAAAAAACATGGAGAGATAATGTACACAATGAGAAATACTTGCCACTCATTCCCCAGAGAGAGCCCTAACATGTATAATACAAAAATAAGTAAAAATTAGGCCGCTAAAATAAAAGACCCAATAAAAAATAAGCAACTGAAATGAATAGGCACTTGCCAGTTTAAGAATAACAAGTTAAATACGTAAAAGATATTCAACACCACTGTCCTTTAGAGAAATGCAGATTTTAAAAAGTATAGGGATTCTGTCTTATTCCTTATGTTGTCCCCTAGATAAACATAAATTAAAACAATATAGAGAGTCCATCAGACTCTTAAAAGAATGTCTGTCATCAAGAAATGAAATAATAACATCTTCTGGTGAGACTTCGGGGGAAAAGGAACACTTTTACATTATTGGTGAGCTTGTGAACTAATACATCAACTGTGGAACTCAGTACAAAGATGTTTCAAAAAACTAAAAATAGAAATTTCATTTGACCCAGATAATCTCCTTCCGGTTATCATTGCCAAAGAGCGAAGGTCACCACATTACAGAGATACATGCATACCCACAATTAGTAGTAGCACAATTAGTAGTAGTTAAATCTTGGAATGAGCCTATATGTCCATCTACAGATGAATGGATAAAGAAAATGTGATATTTATTTACAATAGACAACTATTTTGCCATAGATAAGAATGAATTTAAGTTTTTTGAATAAAAATGGATGCAGGCAGTGTGCATCTGAGCCCCAGGAGAGCCAGGTGTGCTCTGTGAAATGCCTGGGATTCCTGGATATGGTGCCCTACTTCTCACCAACATTATGGGGCAAGTCTGATATCCAGCTAACCCAGGGAAGCTTGGCATCTATGGTGAGCTACCTGAGAAGGGTGAGGCTCGGTGCTCCAGCTCTGGCATTGCAAATGGCAAGATAAAGGAGCAAAATGTAATATCAGAACTCCATCCCATCCAGAATAAGTCCAGGATACATCAACATAGAACTTAGAAGTCAAACACCTGAAATTTCTGAAATGATCACAACTGAAGTAAAGAAACAATGTCACTGGGCCATAGAAGAAATCAGAACAGAAATAATGTCTCAAGTAAAAAAAAAAAAAGCAACAATTATGAAAGAATTGCTCAGCACATCTAAAGAACAAAGAGATAAAAAAAGAGAAGCATAGAAAAATGATGAAAACATTGAATGAACAATATAGGGAAGAACTAGGATATATGAAACAGATTCAAAGAGATACCTGGTAAACCAAAAATTCCATCAAAACCTGGAAAAATTGCTTCAGTGAAGCTGAGGATAGACTTTCAGATCTTGAAGACATCATTGTAGCAAAAAATCATGAAAGGAAAGAGCTCTTAAGAATAATAATGAATCAGGAAATATCAATTCAACAGCTACAAGTTCATGCAAAGAAATATAATGTAAGATTAATAGTTGTCAACAAAACAGCAGGAGGCAACACAAATGACGTAAGAAGAATTTCTGCAGAAAATTTCCCAAGCATGGAAACAAATCTGACATACATTAAGTGAGACATATAGAGCTCCAATTAGCCATAATCAAAATAAATCTACACCCATATAATGAACAAGATCCCAGAAATTCAGCAAAAGAAGAGAATTTTAAAAGCTGTTAGGGAACAGAAACAGATCACCTATAAAGAAAAACCCATCAGAATCATGGTAAATTTCACAATACAAAATGTCAAGTCAACAAGAGCTTGGCATGAAATATTCCAGATCCTAAAACAAAACAACTTCCAACCCAGATTAATTTACCCTGCAAAAATAAACGTCAAAATAAATGGAGAAATAAAATATTTCCATGACAGACAAGAACTGAAGAACTTCATGAGTGCCAAACCAAACTTACAAAGAATACTAAAGAATATTCTAGAAAAATTTTAAAGATCACAACTTCAAGAACAATAAAAATCAACCACCAAGAAGAGAAAGCAATTAAACAGAGAGAAAAACTAGGAACAGGAGGAAAGTAACATGGCAAAGATAATCCAATGCACATTAGTTATAACCATAATATAAATGGCATCAAATCACCAATCAAAAGAGGTAGACTGGCAATGTGGATCAAGAAACAAAATTCAGCACTATGCTGTATACAGGAATCACATTTAAAAGGAAATTCATAGACTGAAAGTCAAATGATGGAAAAAAATTCTACATGCAATAGGAACCCAGAAAAAAACAGGAATAGCTATTTTTTGAGACATTGTGAACTTCAAACTAAGAATGATCAAAGAGTTAAAGAAGGTCACTATATACCTCTCAGGGGAAAACTTCAAGAGGAAGAGATAACAATCATAAATATGTATGCACCAAATATGGTAGTGCCCAACCATACAGACAAATAACTAATAACACTGTTGTAATGGGGGACCTTAACACCCCATTGACACAAAGAAATAGATCAACTAGTCAAAAAAATCAGCAAAGAAATAAAAGAGCTGAACCAAACTTGTAAACAAATGGATTTAGTAGATCTTTACAGTGTTCCACCCCACAATATCAGAATATGTGTTCTTCTCAGCTGCACGTGGGACATTCTCTAAAATAGACCACATAATAGCCCATAGAACATGCTTAAGTAAGTGCAAAGGAATGGAAATTATTCCATGCATATTATCTGACCATAATGCAATAAAGTTGGAAATTAATGACAAAAGGAACCACAAAAGCTCCATAAATACATGAAAATGAAATAATAGCCTCCTGAATAAACAATGGGTTACAGATGAAATTAACGAGAAAATTAAACAATATCTACCATCAAACCAAAATGTAAATACAACTTACCAGAATTTGTGGAATGCAATGAAAGCAATCTTCAGAAGGAAATTTATAACAGTTATGTATCAGGAAAACAAAATGAACAAATAAATAACCTAATGCTTCACCACAAACTTTTAGGAAAAGGAGACCAAGTCAAGCTGAAAGTAAAAAAAAAAAAGCAAATTAAGATCAGGGCAGAAATTAATGTGATTGAGATCAAGAAAATGATGCAAAGAGTTAGTGAATCAAAGAGATGGTTCTTTAAAAAAATGACAAAACCCTAGCCAACCTTATAAATAAAAGAAAAGAAAAATTTCAAATTCATGTAATAAGGAATGCAAAGTGTGAAATCACTACAGATTATAAATTCAGAAGAACATCAACACCTACTTTGGAAAACTTTACTCCCATAGGAGAGAAAATACAGAAGAAATGGACAGATTCCTAGATATGTATGAATTACCAAAGCTGAATCAAAAAGATATAAAACTTCTGAATGTGGGGCATGGCAGCACACACCTGTAAACCCAGCACTTGAAAGGCTGAGGCAGGAGGATCATTGTGAGTTTGAGACCAGCCTGGGCTACAAGGTGAGCTCAAGGACAGCCTGAACTGCACAGTGAGACCCTATCTCAAAAAGACAAAAAAAAAAAAAATCTGAATAACCCAGTATCAATTAATGAAATTGAAAGTGTGATTAAATTTTTTTCAATGTAGAAAAGTTGAGGTCGTAATGGATTCAGAGCTGAATTCCGAAAGAAATTCAGAGAAGATTTAACGCCAATACTTCTCAAAATCTTCAGTGAAATTGAGAGTAATCCTCTCTAACTCATTTCTGAAGGCAAGTATTACCCTGACACCAAAGCCAGAGAAAGTCCCAACCAAAAAGAGAACTACAAATGAACATAGATGCAAAAATACTCAATACAATACTAGCAAACAGAAAGCAGCAGATCATCAAGATTATACAACATGACCAAGTGGGATTCATCCCAGAGATACAGGGATGATTCAATATATGCAGATCAACAAATGTAATACTCCATGTGAATAAAGCCAAAGGTAAAAACCATATGATCATCTCAGTAGACACAGAAAAAGCTTTTGATAAAGTTCATCATTCATTCATGATAAAAACCCTACAGAGAATCACAATAAATGGTCTTTACCTTGATCTTATCAAAGCCATCTATGACAAACCAACAGGCAATATCATACTAAATGGATAAAAACTGAAAGCTTTCACTTTAAAATCAGGAACAAGATGAGTATGTAGGCAGTCACCAGTTCTATTCAACATAATTCCAGAAACATTAGCCAGAGCAATTAGATAAGAGAGAGAAATAAATGAACAAGGATAGGAAAGGAAGAAGTGACATTGTCACTATTCAGAGATGACATGATACTCTACATGGAAGATCCCAAAAAGTCTACCAAAAGTCTTCTAGAATTAATAAACAAATTCAGTAGTGTAGCTGGATACAATGTGAACTCTCAAAAATCAATAGCATTCCTCTACACAACCAAGAAACACACTGAGAGAGAAATTAAGGAGACAATACCTTTCACAACAGCATTCAAAAAACTGAAACAATTAGGAATCAAGCTAACAAAAGAAGTGAAAGATTCATGCAGTGAGAACTATAGTACTCTGAATAAAAGATATCAAATAGGCCATCAGAATATTGACAACATTCCTTATTCTTGGATAGGAAAAACCAACATTGTCAAAATGGGCATACTCTGAAAACTGGTGTACACATTCAATGCAGTCCCTATTAGAATACCATGGTATACCTCACAAATCTAGAGGAAACATTCCTAAAATTCATTTGTAATAACAGGAGACCAAGAATAAAAAAGCAATCCTGGGCAACAAAAGGCAAGGCAGGTGGCATCACAATCCCTGACTTGAAATCATACTGTGAAGCTATTGTGATAAAATCAGCATGCTCTTGGCAAAAAAAAAAAAAAAAAAAAAAAAAAAAAAAACCAAAAAAAAAAAAAAAAAAAAAAAAAAAAAATACAAGCCTGACGATCAATGGAACAGATTAGAAGATGCAGCCACAACCACAACCACACCTTATTTTTGAAACAGTGGCCAAATACATTCAATGGAAGGAAGATAGCTTCTTTGATAAATACTGCTAGGAAAACAAGCTTGCCATATGCTGAAGACTAAAACTAGACTCATGTCTATCACCATGCATGTAACTATAGTCAAAATGACTAAAGATCTAAATATTAAAACAGAAACACTAAATAAACTGGAAGATGAAGTAGGTAAAAATCTTCAAGCATAGTGATAGGTAGAGAATTCATAAACAAAAACCAAACTTCACAGGAAATCCTTTAAAGAATCAACAACTGGTATCTCATCTTATCAAAAAGATTTTGCGCATAAAAAGAAATCACCAATAGAGGAAAAAGATATGCTACAAATTGGGAAAAATTGTAGCCAACAGTGCCTCAACCAAATGACTTCTAGTAAATATAAAGAATTTAAAAAATGAAAGATCCAATCCAAAAATTGCCATCAGAGATGAATACACACTTCTCAGATAAAGAAATACAAATGGCAAATAAATACATGAAATAATGTTCAACATCATTAACCATTTTAGAAATAAAAAAATTAATGACTATCATCAAGAAATCAAACAGCAACAAATGCTGAAAGATCGGAGGGGAAAAAGAACCCTTCTGCATTGTTGGTGGAAGTGTAGACTGGTGTAGTCACTGTGGAAATCAGTCTGGATATTCCCCAGTAAACTAGAATTAGAGGGAACATTCAATCAGCTATTTCTCTTTTGAATGTTTTTTCAGAAGAACTAAAAACATCATACCACAGTGGTATATGTGTACCCATGTTTATAGCAGTGCAATTTGTAATAGCTAAATTGTGGAAACCACCCAAATGCCCATCAACTGAGAAATGGATGAAACAATGTGGTATTTTTATATAACAGAATATTATTCAGCTATAAAGAAAAATAAACTCAAGGTGTCTATAGATAAATGGATGCACCAAGAGACCATACTCATAAGTGAAGTAAATCAGACTCACATGTGTAAAAATTGTGCTGACTCTCTAGTGTAAGAACCTGAAAGAGTTAAGTAAAATCTGAAAGTTACAAAAGATATTATGAAAGGGAAAAAGTTACTCAAAAAAAAGAATCATTGGGATAAGGGAAAAGAGAAAAGGAAGAAGGAAGGTGAAAATACATACATATACATAAATAAGATAACCAATTATAATGCTAATTTCTATTTGTTTATTGAAAGATACAGTTAAATTTTATTGTTTGACCAATCTTACATGCCTCTATTTGTTTATCTGAGTAACCAATTTCAATACAATAGGTAATACAACAACAATGTTTAATTTCTCATCACCTTGTCTGAAATTCTGTGTCGTTTTTATTGGTTTTGTTTGTCTTTGTGTTTATTAATTTGCTTTTGTTCTTTTCTCTTTAAAATAAAAATTTAAAAAAAGTAAATGCACATTGAGACCATAATGTAAAGTGAAACAAAACAGATTCATGGGGTAAATATTGAATAGTTTCTCTTTTATGAGAAACCTAAAATATAAATGAAGTACAAAATAAAGATAGATAACAGGAAATAGAGAAATACTATTTTTCATAGGCAAAGGTTATCAAGCCTTGAAGGGTGATGGAAGAGAGAGAGGGAAAAAGGATGAAGGATGGAGAAATAATTTAACTGTGTTATGTGCATGTACCCAGAGGAGATGTGATCATTATGAAATGTAAATATGTACTAATAAGAAAATAAGCAGAGCTGAGGCAGAAATTCCAGGAAGAATTAACTGCATATTCAAGCTGTTTAGGAGAACAATTTGATACCCAAACTCTGAATGTTCTCAAACGTTTTGAGGCTGGGTCCTGAGTGGGTTAGTATAAAACATATCTGAGATAAATTATGCAGAATATTAATTAAAATTCTATAAACTCAATAAATATTAGGTATTATTAAAACTCTATTTGTTTAATCTACTTTAAGCAGGTATTTTTGCATATTTATTTCATAATAATTAGGGAGATGGAAAGGCAGTGTTTTGGTTTGTCCCTAGATGTACCTTCAAAGCCTTGTGCAGATAAGTGGCGGGCCTCTAGAGTTTGTGATTAGTTCTTGGTCCAATGCTGAGAGTGTAGGAGTGAATGCTGCACCTGACCTGGGGTCATCAGCCTAAATGCAATATAAGGAGAAAAAAAGGCTGTTTGCTGCTACTCTGTTTTTGCATTTGCTGTTTTCTGCTGTCATGAACTTCTGCCCTCTGCCATGTGCCACTCTGCCTTGGAGCCAGCTGAGTACGGACTGAAACCTCCATAAACTGTGAGTTAAATAAATCTTTCCTTCCTTAATTTTGGACATCAGGTGTTTTGGCTCAGCAATGAGAGAAAAGTAACCAAGACAACAATAGGAACCATGTTATGAAGATCATACCTTGTGAAGAACTATTGACAGTTTTGTTCCACATTATCTTTTCAAGGCCATCACTATGGAAAATGGCATTAGAAGTCTGACCCGACCCGTGGGTAGTCAACGGAGACTCTAGAGGGGGAGCGGGGATTGAGAAAGGGACAAGAGACACAAGAAATGGAGACAAGACAGGAGTCTGATCAAGTCTCGTTTATTGAGCAAAAGCCTCGGGTATATATACAGTGCGGAATGGGGGATTGACGTCAGCAGGTAACTAAGCAACGAAGGGAAGTCCAAACATCACGCGAGGGTGGTCCAGGCATCATGTGACTATATCATGCGATAGCACGTGATTTACAGGAAGCAGAAACTTAACTTAGAGAAAATAGAAACTTAACTCAGGATAGAAACCGAAACTTAACTCAAGACTCTTAAGATGGCTGGTATTTTACAAAATGGATGCCGACCGCAGGTCTCTCAGTGGTCTCCCACAGAAGTCAGAAAGTGTATCTTCCTGCAATACCGAGAACAGACTTCTTTCTTGATAAAGAAAGATGATGTTTCCTTCTCAAAGCAAAGTTTAGGCAGTATGCCAGCAGTCAACTCATTAGGTAGGGGAAACTCTGACTGTATGGTTCACCAGTTCTGTTGTTAAATAAATCTTTGGGTTAACTTGCTCTTATTTGAATTAAATATTACAAATATTGAAAGTCCTGAATCTGAGAAATATATTATTAGTGTCCCACTATCTTCATGTTTGTTAGTACTTCTGACATATGGTTTACAATGGTATCAATTGTCTAGGTTACTTTTCAAACTTAAAGTAACTTTTGCTGAAAACAGTGTGATCAAATTCATGTTGAATGTTTACTTTTTAAAATATTGTCACAGTAAAAGATGCATTAATTAACTGACTGCCATTAATCCCTTTTGCGATATTCCCCTTTGCTTCAAACACACATATCCGATCATTCTTGTCACATTCTGAATCAGTCCTCTTCTGTGTCTTCATGAGATGTGATAAAATAATATGGTGAAGGATACTGCCAAGTGCACTCTAGTGAACAGGTAGGCTTATTAAGCATTACAGTGCCTCTTCCTCCACCTTATTTCACTGGACCTGACACCATGCAACTTTTGGCTCTCCTCAAAAGTCAAGATGACAGTGAAGGTAAACACTGAATTGATTCAGAGCACCAAGGCAGCTGTGACACTACAACTAAAGATACTCATTGAAAAGGTTCCAGTATTGATTTTTAAAGTGGCACTAAAATAGAACAAGTGTTTTGATAGCAAGAAGTATTTTGAGGGAGATGAATACCAGTGTACTTTTTATTGTATTAAATTTTTTTAAAAGGTAAGCTTTTACTATATTTTTCAATCACACCGTGTACTCTCTCCTTGGACATGCAGAAGTGTAATGGATGAGTGCAAGGGTTGAAAGGCTTGGAATTCCTGTATGTGTGTGGTGCAAGCCTCCTTTGGCTGTCTTGATTTTTGGGTAAAATTCTACTCAGTTCCATATATAGAACTACTAATCACTTCGGAAATATTTGCCTGAATGTGTAATACAGGCTTAACTAGACTGAATTTACCTAGCCTTCCTCTTTCCCTTCAAGGCTAAAGACACACCTGCAAGTCACCATGATCAGAAATAGCACACCAGGAAAGGAACTTCTGCATGCCTTTATCTGACAATATGAGTAATTATTTTGAAGATAACAATATGCAATGTGGTAAGCATTGCTAATTTCCTATCATTTTGTTTTGAAATTCTGTACCCTTTTATTGTGTTTTCTTCTCTTTAAAATAAAAAAAAAGTGCTTACTTGACCTTTACTTGTTTTATCCTAGGTCTGTATTGCCTTAGCTCTCTGGAGTTGAGAAATCGATTTATCAGTAAAATTTACACTTCTCCATTTTTGCCGATAGAATAAAGCCTCTCATTATTTCCAAAGTCTATATCTCCAACATTGTTTTCTCCCCCCTGTAGGATGCATTTTGAGATCTGAATTTGTGACACAGACCTAACTTCTACAGATTTTTTTGTTAAAAGTTGAACTTTTATTTTCATGTGGAAAAGGAAAAGAACTTGAACAACTCATCAAACACACAGTTCCATGGTTCATTGTGCTTTGGGCATGGCTAATATTGGTATTTAACTCACAATAAAAGTGAGCAAAGTTAGAAAAGTTCAAAATAAGTAATAGTAACTTAAATCCATTGCATGTAATTTACATAGTGATAAATGGTTCACTTCATAGTGTCACTATATTTAGTGCTCTAGAAATAATACTCATTGAATCCATTTAAAAATATGGCACAAAATGTTAACAACTTTAAAAATATCTTGTACAAAGTAGTTTGTGCTATGTAAACATTGTGTAAATGACTCAATATAGATAATTAACATGTGCTATCCATCACATAATTATGATTTTTATAGTAACAATTCATTTTCACTCATGATCATTTTTCAAGAATCCTTTATATTGTTGTTCACTAAGATTACTAGGGGCCAAGGCAGTTGTGAGGGAGTCAAGGAAATGTCTGTCAAAGGACAGAGGATTCTTGTTAAATAGGTAGCAAGGTAAATAAAGCTGAAGGCACTTATAGTTTTAAATTTTTTAGTATATATAGTAAAATAATTTAAAGATTTTACATAATATAAATAATTAAGATAGTAGTTAACTGCGTTTCACTAGTTACATCTATCAGAAATTTATTCTATATAAATTAAACTTGAGTTACAGTAAATTGGACATAAAAGGTTTCCTTTACCTCTATGACTGGCAATAAAATTATCTCAGGCTCACTCTTGCATTGCAATTTTATTAAACATTGATTTCTAGATTGACTGTTATTCTCTTTAGCATTTAAATAAATATTTCTTTTTCTTTGCGTATGGCAGGATAAAAAGTCCTTAAACTAAATATAATCCCCTTGTAGGCCTGTTATCCTTGTTAGGATAACATCTTTTAGATTTTGTATTTAATTTTTATACACTGAGTTTTTATCAAGATTTGTCTGACATAGTTTTAATTTCATTCTCTCTGATATAAATTTAATGATATTTTCAGTAATGATAGCTCATGCTTTCTTAATTATATTGTTATCATACATTAATTTTGAAATGAGCTGTATAGGGGAATTCATACCCAAACCCCCTTGGAATTTTTAAAAAAGACTAAAGTAATAAAAGGGAAGCCAAAAAAAATCAGAAAATGGAAAACAGAAACAACAAAAAGAAAAGAACAGACATAGGTATTAACATATCAATAATTTCATTAAACATAAGTAGTCTTAATATATCAATAAAATAATGAGATTGGCATTCATGAATTTTAGAAAATTCCACTATATGCTGTCTGCAAGAAATTACTTCAAATATAGTGGTATAAATAGAGTGGAAAATAGAACATGGAAAAATATTTTATGTAAATATTAATGAAAAGAATTAAAGGACTGGTGGTTGTAGGTAAGAACTTTCTGAGTAGAACCTCATCAAGAATTAACAAATGTGACTTTATCAAATTAAAAAGCTTGTGTAGAGTGAAAGAAAAAGGCAAAAAGTTAAGTGACAATCTACAGAATGCAGAACAAAAAAATTGCCAGCTGCACCTCTGACAGAGGACCAATATCTAGAATATGTATATATATATATATATATATATATATATATATATATATACAAAAAAATCTAGACCACCTCACAAAATAAAAGATACATAAAAAATGAACACTTGAAATAAGTAGTCATTCCTCAGAAAAAGAAACATAAATGGTCAATAATTATATGAAAAAAACTTAACATTTCTGACCATTAGAGAATTATAAATTAAAACAGTGAGATTCTATCTTACTCTAAAAGGAATGTTTATCACAAAAAAAAATCCAATAATAAATAATTCTAGTGTGGCTGTAGGGTAAAAGAAGCCCTTATATGTTGTTAAGAGCATGTAATCAGAAGATGCCATCAAAATCTCATAATAGGCTTTCATTTGAGTGCCCATTAGACATATGCCAAGATGGTCCACATTGAGGGACATAAACAAATCTCATCAAAGGTAAAATCTCCTAATAACACAGTAGGCTCTCTTCCTACTACATGAACCCAAGAGCTACAAATAACCAAGATATCGCAAATATTCAAACAATTGGAAAGTAAATAACAACCTTCTATATAATGTATCAAAAAGAAAGTCTCAAGATAATTAGCAACATCATCAGTAGTAGCAATGGTAAAAACACATTGACTTGAAAAAAAAACGTGAAAAGTTATGGGTACAAAGTAATGCTCAGAAAAAGCACATCAGGAAATAGCACAGTCAAAGCAATACTCTACTTTGATTTTCCCAAATACTCTTTTGACATTGTTATTATTTTTTAAATTTTGAAACAAGTCTTCAGTAGATCACAAAGTTGTCCAAGCTGTCCTGCAAAGAGTTTTTAAAACATAATCTTTTAAAAAATTAATAAAACCAACAATCTTCTAACACTGACAAAAGAAAAAAGGAAGAAGACATTTTTCAATATCAGTAAGTAGTAGTAGACCTTGTGGACATCAAACATACAAAAAGTTCACCAGTATTTCTACTGGCATAAACTTGACCCCTCACTAAAAGGGCCAATTGCTTGGAAAGCACAGACTGTTGCAACTTACCCAGCAAGAGTACCACTTCCCACCACAGTATGAGCGAAGAAACTGAATTCTTAATTTAAAACGTCTCAGTAAAAGAAGAATCATCAGGTCCAGATCTTTTCACTGAAAAATTCTACTGAATGTTTTTTTCTTCTAAATCACTGATTCACCACAATTTACTCTAAAAGAACCCTAAAAGATAGGTCATTTCTCAAATTATTTTGATCTGATATCAAACACGACAAAAAGTATGAGAAAATAACACTACATATGATTTCAATGGAAGTAAAAAGAAGTAGTAAAATACTAACAAATAAAATAATCAGTATATAAACTCTGAACAAAAGGGCTTCCAGGGTTTCTCTCTTTTCTCTTTTTTTCTTTTCCCTTCTTTCCTGTGCCATGCCCCTCCCCATTGTTCCCTCCTCCATTTGGACATTTTTCCTCCCATCTCACAATGGGTAGAGGAATGAGCAAAAAGACAAGTTATATCGTGAACAGGTACAAATTCTCTATGAGGACTGTGATCATTATGTGTATCTAAAATGTACCAGTTAAATCTGATTTTAAAAACCCTGAACAATTGAGATCTATTACAGGAGTGCAAGGGGTTGAATATTTGAAAATCAATTAGTTTTATCAAGTGTATTAACAGGGTAAGAGAGATAACCTGGACATCTACATGATCATATTTGATCCAGGAAAACCCTTTGGAAAAATTGCTTTGCTTTGTTTTATTTTTTCTATGCTATTTTTCTTTTGTTACTTTGTTATTCTCTTTAAAATAAACACTTTTTCTTGATGAACATTTTCAACCTTATAGGGATCCAAGTGCACCTCCTTGAATATGAAGCACATCCAACAAAAATGTAAAGAAACTTTATATTTTAGGGTGGAAAACTGAATGCCTTTCCCTTATTTTTTAAGAAGTGCTTAGGATCTCTTCTCTAACTACTATTTAAACAATGATGGAAATTATGGCTACGGAAATAAAGAAGGGATGAAATACAAGGCATATGAATTAGGATGCAAAATAAATAAAACTGCTCCTATTTGCAGATGTCAGAGTTCTCTAAATAGAAATCCCAAAATGCTACCTAAAATGCACTTTAGAACTCACAAATTCAGCATGTTCACGTTATGAGACCTGCATGCAAAATCAATTGCATTTCTCTAAACTAATAATGAACACATACACACTCAAATTAAAATGATAACATACTTACATATAAGTACATATATTGAAGGATTGGTTTACACAACTGTGGAAGCTGAGGAGTCTCATGATCTGTCTACAAGCTGATGTCCCTGGCTAACCGATGATAAAGTTACAGTGTAAATGTGAAGGCCTGAGAGCCAGGGTAACCAATGTACGTTCTGGTACAGACCCAAAGGTCATAGAGCTAGGAATACTGGTACCTACAGTGAGAAGATGCATGTCCTGCCTCGAGAAGAAAGAGTGAGAATTCAACCTTCATTCACTCTTGTGCTCAGTCTGGTCCCTCCATGGATTGGCTACTACTGCCTTCTCACATTGCTAAGAACAAAATCTTTTAGCTCAGTCTTGTAATTCCAAGTATTAATCTCTTCCAAAAACACCCTCACAGACACTAGAACAGTGTTTCACTAGTTATTGGGACATTTCTTATCCCAGTAAGATTGCCACAGAGCCTGAAAAAAACGTGTGTGATGAATTGCTGTGCAGTCATCTGCCAGCTGAAGCCGCCCATTTTTCTTCTTTTATTTCTAGTTTGAATTAGTGCTCATTACTAATACAGAAGGATGCGACTCATTGGGGAAGTTGGAAGATGCATTTCATATATTCTGGTCATTTTCAATCCCATTTTCACTGTTCTCCTTCCACACTCTCTTCCTGAGCCCCTTTCCCATCTTCAAAATTCTACCTTCTAGTTTCCTGTCATCCAACACAGGTTTACTTATTTATTCATCCATTTGCTTTTTTCATTTGAGGGCAAATATATAATATTTAACCTTCTGGGTCTGCCTTATTCAACTTAGCATAGAAATAGCATTTGATCCAGCCATACCAGTGCTGGATATAGTCCTGAAAGAATTAAGGGCAGCATACTCTAGAGCTGCATAATTCACAATAGACTAGTCATGGAAACAGCCTAAATGCTTATCAGCAAATTATTAGATAAAGAAAAAGTGTTACATATACATAATGGCATATTATTCATCAATTAAAAGGTGAAATTATCATTCACAAGAAAATGGATGAAGCTGAAGTCCATCACATCTTTCCACTTATATGGCATTCACCTCCACCCACTTGGTACAGTCTGGGAAATCACTACCAACAATGTTGTGGGTATTTATCGTCCCTAAATAAAGTATTTTTTCACTATATCTTTATGACACTTTTAGTCATGATATAGCTTGGTTTCTATTCTCTGTAACCTGATTCAGCATTATGTGGAGAAAATAATCTCTTCTTTGGTACATTTAAGCCTGGATATATTCCCCCGATGCTGCACAGTATCCTAGTGCATGACTCAACCAAAATTTTGTTTGTCCATCCTCTGCTATAAATTGCACTGATTACATTCAAATTATACATAGACAACTTTGCTACAAATATTTGTATGCATTTATAGTGTTTTATTTGACTGAATAAACCAAGGAATCATACTTGTAGAAGAGGCAACTCTAGGTAAATACCTAGGACCCGCACACCTCACTAAACATTACTCACTGCCTCCGTGGAAAGGGCCAACTGTATTATGTGCCAGGAAATATAAAACTGAAGGTGAAATAATCTTTTCCATCATCCAATCTTTATCCTCTTATAACAAAACTGAAAACAAATCAATACAGTAAAGTGGAAAATCCAGTAAAACAGCAAAGTGGTTTCTCTTGTATTAATTATCATGTGCGATTGAAACAGTCTTCTTTGAAACAACCTCTGAACTGAGTTCTCACAGCTAAGTGGCTGTTTTCCAGATGAAATAGGCATAAATGCAATCCTGTAAGAGAAAGAAGAAGGGATAAGTGGGCTGAGATGAGAATTACCACAATCTGCTGAGAAAAGACTTGACAAATGTACTAGCATGAGTTAAATTTAAAGCACTTGGGTTGGGTATGACAAAACAATGAACAAGAAGTGGAAAACTGTTCGCTTGTAAATAATCTAGAAAATAATCCATCTTAATTCTGAAAATGAACAATCATATGCTTAATCTTTAAAATAGTTTTAATCACTAAGTAATGCAATAACTTTTACCTTTGTCACAATATCAGTTGATTTCCAAATCCCGAGCAATAAATTCTGGAAAAAAATCAAATTATCCTTCTTTTTAGTTCATGGTCCTTTGAGCACTATTATATATTGACATATTACTAGACTCTGCATTTCTCTAAAAATCTTTGGGCTCAATAAAGTATAGGCAGGAAATGTATAAGTTTTGGAACCTTTGTCAATGGTCAGGCAAGTTCTGCCAAGAGCATACAACCATGAAAATGCCCAGAAGACCGGTGCTCCATCGTGGTTCAAGCAAGGATTTTTGAGGAAAAATGTAGCTGTCACTTGCTAGTGAGATCATCTTGATAAGTTATTCCATCTTCTGATCATGGCACACATTCATGAAGACAGTTCAATTCAAATTTTAAATTGTTCTAAACTGGTCTTTCAGGAGGCACAATTTTGTTTGAAATAAATACAATAGTGTGTAAAATTATCTAAAGTCTGTGTATTGGATAACCTTTGATACAGAGATAATTTCAAGTTATGCTTAATTTACACTGTCACTGAAGCTTGAATGAGGTCACTGTTATAATGTCTATGATTTGAAGAAGAAAACAAAGCTCCCCAAATTATCTACATCACTGTGTCAAAGAAATATTAAAACTATATGGAGTAATGTTTTAGGTCCTGGAAATAGTCAGAGTTTAGACTATATCACCATTAATAAAAGAGTTATTGGAAAAATGGATATTGTGCTTAAATGACTTTAACATAATGACTGGAATTATAAAGAGAACACCAAATAAGTAATGAAGAAGTTTTAAAAAATCACAGTGATGGATAAAGTTTGTGAAAACAATGAGGGATCAGATATCACTGGGCTAGTGGAAGCCAAGGAAAGATCAGTAAACTTGAAAGTCAACATATAAAACCCACACAAAGTAACGAACCAGGGAAAAGGAAAGACAAGGGAAAGAGGAGAGTATTATTAGCTCTGAGACAACATTAAATGACCTAGGATGTGCACATCAGAACTCTGGAAGATGGTAACAAGGCTATGTAAGAATAAGTATTTCAAGAGATGATGGCTGGTGATTTTTAAGTATAACAAGAAATAGCAAGCCATAGGTTAAAGAAACTCAGAGAATGCTCAGGTAGGATTAATATACCTTACATTCAAAATATAAAAACCAGTGGTAAAGAGAAAACTTTAGAGGCAACCAGAGAAAAAAGAAGAAAACATTACAAAAGAGAACCAAGTGAACATTTAAGCAATTACCCATTCATAATTTGATTGATTTATATAGACTTGCTACATTAGTTCTTGCAATTTCATGGAGTCATAACCATTAGTTTTTGGGAATTGGCCTGAGTAGTAGATTTATTTGGTCTATACAGCTATTTGTTCTTTATGGAACATTTGTTCATGCATGTGAACAAGTACCAGACCTTTAGCAACAATTTGTTGGCACAGTATATGACACAATTTTATGACAATATAAGTAGGTGAACAAGGAAAAGAACAGCAGAAAGCTAAAAATAAGTCAACAGCAAGAGTGTTTTCCAGGTGGTATAATAGCAAATAGAGAATAAATTATCAGATAACAAATTCAACAGCTGTAATGCAGTGCAACTGGTCAGAATTCACATTGCTACTGGCAGTGGGTTGGTGAGATTATTAATTTTTGTAAATGGATCTGAAGCATCCTCTTTGGAGTATTGTGCTTCTAAGTCATACTATTAGCAAAAAAAAAAAAAAAAAAAAAAAAAAAAAAAAAAAAAAAAAAAAAAAAAAAAAAAAAAAAAAAAAAAAAAAAAAAAAAAAAAAAAGGAAATAGCAAGTATTGGGGAATTACAAGGAGTATTTGGAAGTCCTATATATTACGTACTGAGGATGAGTTTGTAAACTGGAACACTCTCACTGGTAAACTAGTTATAAAACCTGCTGAATAAACGTGCTAGTGCACGCATGCACACACACGCCTCCTCCCCGAAATTCTACTACTGGGTATATTTCCCAACGCAAATTGCTTAGATATGTGTACCAAATGACATATAACACAATTTTCATAAGAATGTTTATTTTCAGTTCTGGGAGTTGAACACAGTTCCCAGTTTTAAAATTTTTAATTTTTATTTTAAAGAGAAAAAAATGCAAAACAAGAAAATTTTGATGTTTGGAGAGGTAAGTCGTTAAGTTACCCATCCTGGGCTCAAACTTTCTATCCTGCTTCAGCCTCACAGAGTGGATTACAGGCATACACCGCTGCACCTGGCAGGAACATTAATCTTAATAATCTTAGCATCAACTTTAATCTCAATAATTTTAATTAATCTTCATTGCTCCAAACTAAAAACAATTAGACTGTTATCAATATCATTACAATGATTAAATAACAGTAAATTTCTCTAAGGAATAATCGCAGGATATTAAGAAATAGTTAACTTCTGCTGCCCATAAAAACATGATTAGATTCTGTAAACTTCATGCTTAATACTTAAGTACAGCAGAATTAAGACATACTGTGATGTTTTAGGAAGTAAAGACCCAGAACAGATAAATCTTACCCGCGATTGTAAAAGAGTATATAAAGCATTTCTTTTAAACATGGGTTTAATGAGCGGATCACAGTGTGGTCTATAATAGATGGCTTATATTCTATTCCTTGATATTGGGTGATGGCTCCAGTGGTACAATAATATTTAATTTTTTTTGATTTACATATTCATGGTTGGTGCTGTTGTACTTTATATATGTTACAACTCAATATAAAGCTTTTAATTTTACATTAAAATGGCTCCAATGTAATAATTACCTCTTAAACTTTGGAGATCTACTGAATCGTCTGTAAAACACCTAACTCAGTGTTCTGTAATTAATAAGAGCCAGTTAAAATGTAATGTATTTGTTTTTATACTTCCTGATATGTTAAATTCAAAGCTATACGGTAAATTATTTTCATGAAATAAAAGATAGAACCCAGAGCTTCATTATTCTTTTATAGCTATTATTCTACTCACGTAAATAAATGACTGACTTGCCTGCTACAATTTCATTAATCACCCGTTTGGTGTGTCTGCATCTCACTGAGTACTACTGGTTTTAAGGTTTTACATATTTTCTTGAAATTGTCTTTGATGCTTTACTTGTCAGGCCTAAGATCTGTCATTCTGCTATACATTCTCCATTCAATAAACGCTACAGTCCTATATTGAATGATGTAGTACAATGGGTAAGAGCACCGACTGTCAAAGTTAATTGCTGTGTTTCAAACCCCAACTCTGTCATGCACTAGCTCTGGGTCCCTGTACCAATACTGCTACCCTTTATCTTTTTACTGAGTACTTTTATTTTTAATATCTGATAGTAAAACATTTAAAGAGTTCATCTACATGCTGACAGCAATGCTAGTCCTTTAGTATTATTACTGACTATAATGGATTCTAATAACTCACTGAAGGAATCGTGAGCACTTTGAATACAAGAAAATTCATTACTGTGGAGGTCTTCAAACTTTCAAACATAGATCATTTTCCCTGGG
Organism: Dinomys branickii; assembly: GCA_004027595.1. Taxonomy (NCBI): domain Eukaryota; kingdom Metazoa; phylum Chordata; class Mammalia; order Rodentia; family Dinomyidae; genus Dinomys; species Dinomys branickii. The sequence continues at coordinate 22,932 of PVLD010005957.1, read as the reverse complement.
AAGCTGTGGGTGTATTTTCTGTAAGACAGAGAAGTTGTTTTTTGCTTAATTCTTCAACCATAAGGTGCTCACAGATGCCTAATTAGTGGTATGCATCGTGAAGGGCATGCTTGGTGAGGGTTCTATGAAAATACCACATTTTTCTTGGCAATTCCAAATTTTCAATTGAGTCAGCTCTGGACAAATGACATTTAATTTTTGATACCTCATCTAAAACATCACTTATAAAAATAAAAAATAAAAAATAAAACATCACTTATTTTGTCTCTAAAAGGTGAATTTTCTGTGACTCTCTGGATCATTTAAATAAATGGAAATTCAATCTTTCCTTGAAATGTGGATGACACCACTATAAATTGACACTTGTATAAATTTCATGTTGATTACTGTGTATTTTAAGAGGGACTCTTCCTTGAAATTTCTATTTTATGATATCATATTTCATATAATATCATACAAGTATTCATAGGTACACTTTTTAACAAAACAATTCAATTCTTTATTTGTTTAAAGTAACATTTACATTTAAGACACATAGGCAGATTCAGGAATAGTGCTCCTCACATGCAAAATCACACTTTATATACAGGTTAATGATTCCTGAGTGCTAAAATAGCATTAGGAACTTTAAATCCACTGAATAAAATAATACTTCAAAGAAAACAGAGGGCAAAGTTAAAACCAAGCCTTTGGAATGTGTATAGAATGAGATGAAAAGAAGAGTGACCACACCAAACCAAGACAGCAACACAAGCACCACAGTCAGCTCACGCTGCAGTGGATACGGTGAGAAGCGAAAGGGAAATTGTTTGGCTGAATTAAATTAGAGCCAAAAAGGAAACAAAGGTAGGTCAGAACCAGACTGGGATTGGCCACAAACATCAAATGAGGATTTAAAGACTTATTCTCAAGATGACATAAAGCAATTGGAAACATCAAATGAATTATCCTTCTTTTGATAACATGCAAGTATCTTAGTATGGACATTCACATTTTTGTGAATAAATGCACTAATATAATGACAATATGCATCTAGATAACTCCAGCAAGACCAGAATACTGTCCTTAGTTTTTTTTGTGAAAGTCCCTAAAGTGAACTGTATAGAGATTATGATATTCATCCCATACATGCTCTTCTCTGTGTGAACTCAGCAATCTGAGTGCACTCCACCACCAAGTTCTGTAGCTTCAGCATCAGGCAGCCTGAGCAGAAGGAAAGACTCCTTTTACACAGCAGCAGTCATGTAAAGAGCACAGCGTCCTTGGAGAAAATGCCCCCTAGTTATCCGTGGTCCAGACACTTCAGCTAGAGGCAAAGTTCGCATCAACAATGGTATCAAAGCTGTACTCTAAGAAAGAGGAGGAAACAGCGAAGTGCTACAGATAAACTCTTCCTTCTCCCAGTTAAAATATTCTGTCACTGTGAGCTAAAACATTGTTGTATTTTCTTTCTTTCTTTCTATTTTTTTTTTTTTTTTTTGGCGGTACTGGGGATCGAACTCAGGACCCTGCGCTTGCTAGGCAGGCACTTATTCCACTGAGCTATATCCCCAGCCCATTGTTGTATTTTCTAAGCCACAGTTACTCTTAGGAGGATGGAGCTCTTACATATGGTGTTCTTTCCCTAGAGGTAACCCTGGTAACAAACCCTTCCGCTCATAATGGTTTCTCAACATGCCCCTTTGTAAGCTGAGTTCTTTTCTGTGCTTCCATGAGAAGATAGCTACCAGATGCTGAAAGGTATACATTCCTGTCTTCATGAGCTGCTCTGCAAGCTTGCACATGTAATTCTTCCCCACATGCAGAATTTGACAGATTGACTAAGAACAGAGGAATCATAATAGAAGAGATAAGTATGAGACTGGACGCTGGAACTGAATAGCCTTAGGCTTGAATCTGTTCTGCCACTCACTGTGTAACTTTAAGAACATTAATTGGCCTCTTGAAGTCTATTTCAGTCATCTGTAAAATGCCACTGCTGTGTAATATCCCACCAGGTTGCTCTAAGCATCATGGTGCTAATAATTTTGCCCCCTTTTTGCTCATGGATCCTTAGCAACTAGCAGCCTGTGCTCTCTGTGTGTGGAGTGAATCCAAAGAAATACTGAAACTAATGCTTATAATATGGAAATTACACAATGCTTGTTAATATCTACTGTTACTTTATTATTGTTGATGAAGAACAGCATAAATACCCCTCATGTAAAAAATGGAAATAGAGAACAGTAGCCTGTTAAGATTCAGGCGACCTACAACTTGAGGGTGTGTATAGGTCTCCTTATTTTACTGAAAGATTGATTTCAATCAGTACATGTTTATTTTATTGCACATATTGAAGGCATCTTCTAATATGGGAAATTTAATACAATGCTACATTTGACTTGATAATATTATATTTAATGCTTTCTTATCTGCTTTTAAGAGACTTCTTAACCTAAGAGCTTTAGGCTTTCCAGTTGGGACTAAAATGAAAACAAACTCTAAAAACTTTTGTCTTTCTTATGATCAAGGACAATTTAATAAATGTTAAGATATCATTTGGTCCTTAAAGGCTGAAAAGCCCTTGCCTGCACAACTGCCTTTTCTTTATCACTGTATTTTCTTTTCTTTTTTTTTGGTACCAGGACCTTGCACTTGCCAGGCAGGCGCTTATGCTTCTGAGCTATATCCCTGGCCCTTTATCACTGTATTTTCTTAGTTAGTGCTCATTATGTGATGGCATTTACCTATGGAAAAGGCATTGCTCTATTTGGATTTTCCTAGCCTTTCTTATTTAAATGTTGAAAATTTATAATTCCTTGAGAAAGCAAAGGTTAATAATGTACTCTTCCCTCTTAAAATAGTGAAGAATTATATTCAGGTAGTGATATTGCAAATTGGGGGCTTTAAAATAGGGTTTTATTTTTCTCTCCTTTTGAAAACCATTATCAATTAAAGAATGGGAGCCTAAGCCATAGGAAGCCCTGACGCAGGCGTGTTGTCGCAGCTGATGCGGTGTTTCACACAGGCACTGACTCCGTCCACTTTGGTTTGCCGTCTGCGTCTCTCATAGGACAAACACACACTACAGGGTAATTTGCTGATAATATTACAACCAACCTCGTAAAAATATCTTCTTTCTAAAAGTTTGCTCTGTACCAAAACCAAGCATAATTTGCAACATATTATGAACATATATACTTAGGTAAAGAATTGAGGCCAGCAAATGTTTATTGAGTAATTTCAAAGAGCAAGAAAAAGTAATACATGAATCAGGAAATAAAATAGCAAAATATGTTGTTATTGTAGATCTTATATTTCAATGATTACACAAGTACAAGACTATCAGGACAGAACCTGATGCATGTCATAGAAAGAATTTTTTTAAAGTTAATGGGTATTTTTGAGCAAACTGCTGGAAAGGTGTAGTCAAAAGAAAATGAAATACTTGGGGCAACATGAGAGAACTGGTGAGTGTTGGATGGAGGATGAACACAGGTGAATTATGAAATATGTCTGTGCAAGAGAACCATGAATTATAAGATTGTAGGGTCTTAAGTGTGATGGAAGTGCTCTGTGAAATTGAAATCATAGGGGAAATCTGAGACTTGCTCATGTAAAGATACTGTAGTTTAACGTTGGTCCTAGTGAGGATTAATCGTGAGGAAACGTGGACACGACTCTTAAGGTCTCTTGTGTCAGAACTCACACTGAAGAACATGCACAGCCAATCCTGGCTTAACTGATTTAGAACAGAAGCAAGTTGTGTAAGACACATTGAATTAATTAATAAGCACTTCATTGAGTTAGGTAAGTTGGAGTGATTTTCTGCCTATCAGTTTATTTAATATGGTTGCAAACTGGGGAAGGGTCATCGTCACCACCATGAACAACCACCAACACAGCTACAACAAAAAAGCCCTTCTTAATCTATAATATCAGTGAGAAAATATCTTTATTTCTAAAAGTTGAGAAAGAAAAGTATGCATGAATTAAATTAATATCTACAAATTCAGAAGGAAATAATTTTTAAAGAATACCCAGTAGTTGGAGAAAGATATGAGTTTATACATGAGTCTCCTTATGTTCTTTCAGAAGAGCAGAAAGGAAGAAAACCTGCAGCTTGTACTTGGCAGGTGACCTTTAATAAGTGTTTAATTGGTTTTCTTGGGTACAACCTAATGGACTATTGCAGAAGCCTTATGAGACATAAAATTTTGACACCCACCTTCCTTCTGCTACAGGGCCAAAGAAATGTGTATTCTTTTAATCAGAAAACTAAGTATGATGGAACTCTGAGAGCATTTGGAAGTGTTCTTGTTTCTGTATCTTGATACCCAAAGGGAATATTATTTTCTTTTAGAAATATTACTAAGCTCCTAGATTCATTCTTTAAATTAGATCACAGGAAATTTTCACTAAAAATGTAAGTACATAGCTATAGATAGCCAAAGTCGTTGGAAAATTGATAAATGTAGTGAGTCAGTTGCCTTTCGAACATGCTGTGAATTTGTTGATAGTTTATCTGGAGAATTTTCTAGTTGACTAACTTGTTTCTCTTTCTCTTTTGATGATTTTTCACTTTGCCTTTCAGAATGCACATCCTTGGGTCCTGTAGGGGCTTCTGAGACATTTGCAGCAGGTTCTGTTCTCAAGGTCATATTTATTTTCTCTCATTCGCTCATATGTGTACACTAGGCATCAAAGTCATGCATTATCCCAGCAGAGCAAGAGAAGGAGCTGATGAAGGACTCCAGGTATCTTCTATTAAGTCAGACAATGGATACACATTATCAATTTAGTTTTTAAATAGTGTTTTATTTCCTTGTAGCATATAAAGTTTCTCTGTACTTTAGTTTACTCACTTGAAAAATAGTGATATTACACAACTTAACTTGTAGATTATGGTTAGTATTAAATGAGATCTTAGAGTAGCATTGATTAGAAATTCAGCATTGTATGGTGTTTGCTATTATTAGCATTGTACATTTGTAATCTTAGATTTTACATATGCATGTACCACAGCCAACCAGTGCACATGTCCATTGGTCCCAGTACTTGTGAAGAGAAATGCACCCAGTAGAGTCACAGGCTGGAATAGAAATTGAGTTGCTGAAAAGTACCTTAGGGGCCAAGACCTGCACAGCAGGACAGGAAGTCACGCCCATACCAGTCTCGTGAGATTTGACACTTGCCGTGGAAAATAAAGGTGACTGATGCATTATTTATATTCCACTCTGAAAGGTGGTTTTATTAGGATTATCTTAGCTTTTTTGTCATCAGTTAGGCCAGAACTATTCATCTTTTAGATCATAAGTTGTCAACCAAAGAGAAGCCACATTCATCATTAAAGAAGACAATAGAAGAATAGGTTGTAAAAAGCTTTTGGGAAGAGAAAGGTGAACAGCAACAATTGAAAAATTGTAGGGGGCAAGCCGTCTCTCTCTCTCTCTCTTTCTTTTCTTTCTTTCTTTCTTCTTTCTTTCTTTCTTTCTTTCCTTCCTTCCTTCCTTCCTTCCTTCCTTCCTTCCTTCCTTCCTTCCTTCCTTCCTTCTTTCTTTCTTTCCTTCCTTCCTTCCTTCCTTCCTTCTTTCTTTCTTCTTTCTTTCCTTTCTTTCTTTCTTTCTTTCTTTCTTTCTTTCTTTCTTTCTCTCTTCCTCTCTTCCTTGTTGTAGTGGAAAAATATCCAGGGCCAGGGTGGCTAGAACAAAGGGAATAATAAGGAGAGAATAAAATTATGACAACAGAGGTAGTGTTTGCAGCTGTGAGAAGTTTGGGTTTAATTTAGGCAAGGCCAAAGCCACAGTGAAGTTGTAGGTAGGAAATGGACTCTGTGCTGTCTGTGGAGTAATGAGCAGAAAGGAGGCAAGGAGACCCACTGCAAAGGCAAGAAAGCACAGTCTGAAGAAGGGTGGGGAAGTCTGACTGTAGCAGCAGCACAGGAAACGGAAAGACAATTCACCTATTCGTGGGGTTGTGGACATGAAACAACTCAGAGGTTTGGGAGTGAAGCAAACGGTGTGGCCTCCTACAGAGGTGGGGATCGTTTGCAGTAGTGAGGGATGTGGGTGAGCGGGGAAGCCAGGAGGGGTCTTTTAGATGGAGGAAAGAAAATAAACCTTTGGAACACTGAAGTGGAAATGTCAAGTGGCTGGTTGGGGTATTCAGCACATAGTCTCCTCATCTTTGAAATAACAGCTTTCCATGCTGTTGCTTGAATGAAAATGTAGGTAGAAATGAGAAGAAATCTCAGAGAAAATTATGGGCTACACTGATCTAGAGGTTGATATGAATGGTTTATCAAAAACCTCTTGAGACTGAAAGGAATGTACAGGAGAAAATTCTGAAGGAAAAAAAGCACAGCAACCATCTCTCAGAGGTAAGGCTTTTCAACAAGGATGGAATGGGCAGTTCTGAGAGGGTCCTGAGAAAGACCTCGGGCAGTGGAATGGGCAATATGGAGACAACTGCTGATTTTGACAAGGTTTCTGTGAATGCCAAGTTCAGGATCCAAAGAGACATGGCTAAAAAGAGAACAGAAAGGAAGAAATGGTTGCAGCTGTGTGGGAGAGCCTTCCCATAAGGGGCGAAGAAAGTGGAGAGGGCAGAGAGAGTCCACATGAAGGGAGCTTTTTACAGAGCAGATGCGAGAGACTGTTTTGCATACAGTTACAAAGTTCCAGGAGAAAGAATAGTATGATGGAAGTTTCTGATAAAAATAAATCAGATAGAATCAGATCCTAGTAAGAGTAACTTGATTAAAAGGAAAATAGCAAACTGTATTGTAGCAGTAGGATTTTAGCTCACTTTCAGGATATTATTTTTCATTCATCTTTAAAAGTTTTCATGGGGCCGGAAAAGTGATAACAAATATGTGTATGTGTGTGTATGTGGACTTGTGTGTGTGTCTGTGTGTGTGTGTGTGTGTGTGTGTGTGCGCACACACACTAGCATTCATTGCTACAAAGCTTTTGATTGATCTTGTTTTATAATGGATGTGGCTACAATTGACGGAATATTTTTATTACTCTAAAGTATTATACAGATCTAGGAAAAAAAATCTAAAAATTAGGAAACGTAAAAAGGTCCAGGAATGCTCTGGATAGTAAATAGCCCTATCCACTGAAGACATGTAGAAGAAAGGTACTGTGATCTAAATTACATTGTGGAATTTTTGGTATTTATCTCTGCTTAAGACGGACATGGTCTAATTGAATTGAAATTTACATATTTAATTATATTATCTTAAATTCTAGTGCAGATTGCGAGGTATTTTATATTTCACTCAAACAATGGCACGCGCCCTAAAAGGGTGGGAACATGGGTGTTAAGCAGGAGCCTGTGCGTGGAAGCACCTCTCACGTGATGAGTTAGTGTTTAGGGAAAGCCTGTGGTTTAGGACTTTCTGCAAATGAAGGGGCACAAATCTATTTTGTTAGAGTCAGGTCTGGTTGTCCCAGTTTGCAGATTTCAGACGCCCCAAAGGGAAAGGATGCTCCATTTGTCTTTGCACTTTGGGATTTTGTGAGCTTTTTCACAGCTCTTCCATTTCTGGAGTCCTCACTGCCAAATGTGCATTTGATCATTGAATCAAATATTAGTTTGAGCATTAAAATAAGGAGTCTTTTATTTTGTTAAAATTACCTAAACAAGTAGGTAAATAAACCCTCCTATACAACTATTTTTCCTGAGTTCCTAGTATACTAAAAGATTAGTTTCCTACTATGTAACAATATGTGAAAAAGAAAACAACAGGCAGCAATAAGGCAAATCTTAAAAAAGTACCTCGTACCTGATGTTGATAGAAATAACAACCATTTAATAGTATCAGACTGACTGTACACCTTTTTTTATAGTTTCAAGATCTAAACAGGTTATAAAATGCAGTAGAATCAAACAGGAACAAATCCAAGACATAATATTATGGATTATGTAAGTGCATCTGGGGTCCCTCTCCCACCTGTCAGTACCCAGTTCTGTACATTTTATCTGTGCATTTCTTTAAAGATTTGCAGAATAAGCACAACACATTGATATATCTACATGTTCCCTCATTAAGAACAGAAGTTGGAAATATTAGCTTAAATCGTATTTGCAAATTTGAATAATCAAACAAATGTATAGCCTCGTGAAAAGTTTATAATATTAGGGCTATTTAGGATTTATTAAAACACTAACCAATCAGACCCATGTGTACAAACATCATATTGTCTTATTAGTGTGAAAAACTGAACGAGTAAATAAGATCCAAAATGTAAAGTAGATATTGTGAATTGGAAAGGAACTGCTCAAAAGGAAAGAGAAACGGTGATGGGGTAAAGGGGAAAGGAAGAAAGGGAAAAATAAAAATATGTATTTATATACAAGATAGTTACAATAGTTATACAGCTAGTTTCTCTTAGTTCATTGAAAAGAAAGTTTTGTGCTAATATTGTTTGGACGAGATACCATGCCTATATCCTGTACTTGGAATAAATACTATGAAGACAACAGTACACAATGTATCAATTACAGTAACTCTGCTACTAACCTGTTTTGAAATTCTGTTTTGCTGCTATTATTTCTCTTTAAAATAAAAAATAAATTAAGACACTAATCAGTTGGATAGGAGAATCCAATCTTCATGAAGAAACAGTCAATTGAGTGCTTATGTGGTGGTATCACAAAATTGACATTGGCGTAGAAGAAAATTGAAGAGAACTCCAAATTCTGTGAAAGTACTTATGAATTTAGCAATCAGTGCAAGGTAGATGTTTTGGTTCTTGAGATATGTGAGTTATTACAGTTTATATTCTATCATGAGGATTGAAATAGGTACATTGCAAAGTTTTTACTTGAGTTTGAGTACCAATGCATTTTATTCATCAAAATTTCAATAGAAGAAAAAATTCTGGACATCAAATAACAGTTAAAGCCTACTTAAATTACAGTTAGATACAAATGTGGTTTGTACTTGCTGAAGAAAGGTTAAATTTATTTTATTTTGGATAATGATTTGAAAATTATTGATTATTGTGTATTGATTCATTGCACTACTATGTCAATTGCTATCGCTGCATTAGTCAGAATAACATTTGCAGAGCAGCATCTCCTCCGTTAACACTCTCAGAGGTGTGTTGATTCATCTATCAACTCTAACATGAAGTTGAGTTCAGTTTAGATGGAGATTTGAGGGAGACTATATGACCACCCCCCAAAATCCTTGGAATCTGTGCCTATGCCAGCAAAATAATGGGGAGAACTTTGTAAATGTGATTCAAATAAGCACTTTGAGAAAGAGAAATGGCACTGGACAGTCTGTGTGAATCTGTGGTAATCAACAGTTTCTCTATAAGAGGACAGCAGTAGCATTAGAATAAACAACAAAAAGTATAATGGTGTTATGCTAGCTTTGAATGTAGAGGAAGAGGCCATGAGCCAAGGAAAGTTGCCAGCTTCTAGAAGCTGGCAAAAAGGAGTCATTATGAACTTTTTCCATTGGCAATAATTCAGGGTTTATTAGAAAAAGCTTGCAAAATCTGTAACTGAGTTTCTCATCATTGTTTTTGCAGTACAAGATGAGCTTTCATTTCCTTTATTGAGATAATCTTGGATCTCTATTCATAAGAATAACATATATTGAACCTATAATTTAACTCTGATTTTCTTTGATAAAAAATTTCACTTTATTGAACATTAAGATCTAGAGATGACCACTAACCCACTCAGTCGTGAAGAGGAGGAGTTAACACATGTTCTATCATACACTGTAAGCACTAACTAATGCATGGTAGTCCATGTGCCTCCATGCTGAGAAGTAAGCTAATAATATTAGTTAACCAAAAATTAAACCTGATTACAGTATTTCTATTATTCGAATGGGGAATATAGGAACTAGGAAACTTAATCCTAAGCAATACTGAAATCATATATTATACAAGAGATTTTCATGTGTAACATTTGGAAGGTTCAGGGGAAAGCAAAGTTATTTCATACATCTCCTGTCTTCCCAGATTAAAGAAGGTAAAACAGTGGCATCTTCATGTACTCTATATTTCTTCTCCTTTTTACCATGAAATGGTCTCTAAGATAAATAGTTTGAAATGCTCCCAGTGTGAAATGTCATTTCATATGTATGATAGCAGAGTGAGGAGAATGTGTAAAGAAAAGACACCAAAATCTTCTTCAAGATATTATTTTGTTCTGTAGGAAGCAAACTTGGAAGATAAATTTTGGTACTAAAAAAAGATATGTATGAAGGAAAAGATACATATTATTTTACAATATTAATTTATCAACTGAAGAATGTCAGGGAACCTGATACTTTGTTCATGTGAGAGGTGTTATATTTTGAAATCATAAGGGCTATAGCTTTACACAATATCCAGTTTTCTGAGCTGCTTTCCTATAGCCCTGCACATGTTGAAATAAACTTGCAACATGTTTTGGCCCAGAGGAAAAACTACAGGGCACAAATTCTTGGCAGTTGAAGGAATTACAGCATAAATATTTGCACCATGGATAATAGGGCTGTGAAAAGATTAGTGTGAAACCAAAGCTATGATTTTTAAAGATTGAGTAATGTAGCCAAGAACAGTCAGGGAAGGGAGGGAAATGTGGAAGATAGAGTTTGGATGTCACCTCCATACCTTGACTCATTTCTAGGAAAGGGCAACTATGATGGGCCAGAGGATTCCTGAATTTTGTCAGAATTTAGTACACAAAGGACATCTACTTCTCCTTCTGGGGTATAAGTGGCTAAGTTCCTATGGTTTATGTCCGGTAAGGAAGAGAAAAGTGCTTTAAGCACAGGTCTGATTCTTCTCCGTAGCCCACTTATGCATACAGAGTCCACCTGGGAGCAAAAGTGTACCTCTTCTTGTGCATGGAATATGACAAGGGCGCAGCACAGATTCAGCTCACACGGGGATTTGTCCCTGGAGAGGACTTGATGTCTTCACAGAGGAAGAATGTGAAGCATTTATGCCCCAGCCAAGTTTTAAAAGCAAACACAATCTCCTTTACTAGTCTGGATGGAAGTCAAAGAACAACTTTTCATGAAAAAGATAGCTCAACTAGTCATACATGTTACTGGCTGATGAAATTTTTAAAATTATGAAACACAATACTCCTAGTCTTTCATATCTCCTAAAGGTTATTTTAAGTGTTTTAAAGACGAACAGAAAACTATGTTGCAAAGAAACCCTCTTGCCGAAGGAGAAATGGAATTTCACCATATTGAGCAAACGTCAGCTGTGAGGCTCCATAATTGCAGACAAAACAGGTAGGGAAGCTGAATGCGTTCTGAAAAGAGTCTGAAGAAGGAATGTTCACCCCAAATGAAACTTTTGAAACATAATTAAAAATAGACTTTCTCAGCTCAAATGAGAAATGGAAGAAGTATCATTTAACAGTTATTATTAAGGGCTAGTTTAACATTACTGGAAATATTTGGGAGAAGAAGGAAAAATTAGTTTAAATGAAAGAATAATGATACTATACAAAAAGAAATTCTCAAACATTACAGAGAATTTAAAAATGTTTCTCTGAAATTTTTTTAAGGTATTAAATATATTCCTAGATAAAGTACACATGCAGAATGAGTGGATCTGAAAGAAATAGAATTTTGTACTACTTTTAACAAAATATTTCTGCACAAATCAGAACTTGTAGAATGGGAACACTCACACAAATAAAGAGCCATGTATTTGCACATGTATAAAATCCATATATTATGTGTGTATATAAAATACCAAGCTTCAACCATCCTTAATCAGAATTTAACTAAAGGAAAAAGACATAGAGCTCATGAATTAAGAAAGAGCTAATAGGGAAACCTGAAATCACAAAGAAACTGGAGAAACTAAAGACAATGCAGAGAGGAAAGTGAGACACTCTGAAGTGCTAACCTTTGCTCCTAGGGAGAAGGTACAATCTCTGAAAACACAAAGCAGCCTGAAGAGGGTCAGCAGCCCCAGGGAGACACAACAGACCAGAAGTGGTAGCCCAAAGAGAAGGCCAAAGTTACTAGAAGCTACAAGTTCAGTGTGGGATTTTACTCTCAAAGAGACTCCTTCTGTATGGCAGGCTAGAATTGGAGGAGGAAGTTCACTGCAATGCTAGCCATATCTTGGAGAGATTAATCAGAAGCCATCATGGGAAGAGGTTTAATGTTTAAAATCAAACTACTCCAAGAATCGGAAGTCACAGAACAACCATACTCAGGTTTCCTGGGTTCACTCTACCACAGTGACTGGGTGGAAGCGGCCAAAGGAACAATTGCAGACACATGGTGCGGTAGTCCCAGACCCCGGAGAAGTTTAACCAGCAATGAATTAAGGTTGGGAAGAACAAGGAGAGAAAACAGGTCCGTCACATGGTGATTTCCGAAGAGCACAGCTCTGCAGGCCTGACTAATATCGAGTCCAGAGGACTACTTCCTCTCACCCTCCCACCTGCAGCAGAGCTCCTTGGTCTTTCGATTTCCCCACCTGCCAAGATTATGTATACACCGTTATCTTAGACCACCGGTGCCACATCCTGGAATGTACAGACAGAGCAGCTACTGGAGCAAGGCGAGTGACATGGGGGCTTAGACGCTAAGGGTCACCGAGGTGTGTCTTAGGGCAACACCACACCTTTGACTGACTGTACCCCGCGGCAAAAGCGTAAGAGGGCTCAACGTCCATACAAGAAGAAGCGGGCATGGAAATGAAATAGACCTTGCTGTGATTCTCAGTCTTCACCCATGTATGGTAGATCTGCCAGTAGTAAAGGCCCTGGAGAGAAACCACTTAGCTAAACACATTTTTTTCTTTTTTCTTTTTTTCCTTTACCTTTCCTTTTCCTGTTTATCTTTTTTTTGTGAACTAAAAATTAGTTCTATTAACTTTCTTTAGCTTTTAATTGGATTTTTATCTTACTTGTTCCTCATCTTTTCTTTTTCAAATTTTACTTATTTCATTTTCTCTTCCCCTACATCCTAAATTTTTATTATTACTATAAAGCTTTACTAATTTTTGATTATTTAGTTGATGCTATGCTATTATTAGGGTCTATTGTCGAGGGTGGTATGTTCCTGTTAGTAAATACTTCCTGTCTGTCAATATTTTGTTTGTTTTCAAGTAAATGTTATTACTACAGATCTCTTTTCTAGTGTTCAAGATAGGACAGTTGTAGTTCCTATGATCCAATCAGCTTTCATAAGCTCCGCCTCTGAGCACATGAGGTTTTCCATGGTCATTCAGATATAAACCATAACAGGTAATATGCAGGGGATCATTTCAATTATTTTGGATTTATTTAAGCACACTGTTATGGCTGGTATATTGTGTCAACTTGGGGAGTCTAGAGGTTTGACTAAGTTACTCAGCAGTTCTACATCCTGGGGTGCAAAGGAAGTGCCCTTCCTTCTCTGGGATGTTGTTCATTGTGTCAATGTGAGAAGTTTAGAAGGTTAATTATGTGACTCAGCAGAGAGCCAGCATGCTTACCATGTATTCACCCTGAGCCTGGGCAAGAGGAGAGCAGGAAGATAGTGTGAGTGCTACATGACCCCTGGGTGGGGGCAGCCTGCTTGCAATATAAAGGAGAAAAAGAAGCTTGCTTTTCTCTGCCACTCCTCCCTTTTGCTCTTGGTTTTGCTATCTTCTGCTGCCATGAAAGGTTGCACTGTGCCATGTGTTACTCTGCCTCGGAGGCAGCCAGATATGGACTGAAACCTCCACAGACTGTGAGCTAAATAAACATTTCCTTCCTTAATTTTGGGCATGATGTATTTTGTCTCAGCAATGAGGGAAAATTAACCAAGACACACACTTTATGGTGCAAGATATGGTGTATTTTGAAAAGCAAATTCCATATTCTACTTAATGAAATGTGTATTCTGTTGCTTTTGTGTTAAACACTTCGTAGATATCTTCCCAGCTCACTTGTCCAATGGTGTTATTTAACACTAATGTTGCATTGCTGAGTTCTGTCTTGTTGACCTGTCTAATTGAGAGAGTGGAGTATTAAAGTCCTGGACTTTATTGCGTTGGTGTCTGTCTGTCCTTTTAAATTGAGAAGATTTTATTTTCTGAAGGGTTCTGACATTCAATGCATAGACATTTATTATTCTTATCTTTTCCTATTGATTTAATGTAGTCTCCGTCTTTGTCTCTTCTCATCAGTTTTGTTTTGTACTTTGCTCTGTCTGAAACTACTATTGATCTTTCCCAGGCATTAGTTAAATGCAGTATTATTTTTGATTCTTTCACTTTAGGTCTACATACTTTAAGCAATGTTGTGGTTGCACTTTGTGTTTTGATCCAATCTGCCAACCTTTTGATAAGGGAGCTGAGACCATTGAGAGTTACTATTGTAAGGTGTTTATTGAATCCGGTCACCACTTTATTTCTCCAGTGCTAATTTCTTTATTTTTTTCCTTCTGTTTACTCACTCCCTCAATTAAATAGATTCTTTCTTTTGAGCTCTTTGATCTCCCTGTCTCTGGGATTCCTTTATGTATTTTCTACAATGCTGGTTTTACTAGTAGTGTCTAGGAGTGTCTAGTAGTGTCTGGTAGTGTCTAGGAGAAAATACCTGCAAAAGACTGTATCTAAAATGTACAATGAACTGCTAGGATAGCAGTAAGACAGTCTAGCCAACTAAAACAGCCAATAACTCATCAAAATAAGATACACAGTGGTCAAGAAATATAGACACAGGAGTGAAAGATGAATTTGAGGTTTTATAGGTAAACACATGCAACTAGAGACTCTACTTATAAGTTAAATAATCAGACTTGCAGTTTTAAACATCATACTGTTTCCCTAGCATAAGAAGCTGAAAGAGTGAATAAGATCCAAAAGTTACAATAGATATTGTGAAAGGGAAAGAAACTGCTTAAAAGGAAAGCACTGGGATGGGGAAAGGAGAAAAGAAGGGAAAATGTATATATACACACAGATAGCTAAGATAATAGTATCACTAATTTCTATTAGTTTATTGAAAGGAACAGTTAGGGCTTATATTGTTTAATCAATGTTGCATACCTATATCTGGTAACTTGAGAAGCTACTTTGAAGATAACAATATGGGATATAATACCATTGCTAATTTCCTATCATCTTGTTTTGAAATTCTGGATAGTCTTTATTGTTTTTTAATTCTCTTTAAAATAAAAAACAGTAAATCATCAGAAAAATAAAAATAAATCCATAATCAGACACACCTTTAGGTCCATAACAATAGCAGAAGCATAAAAAGTAAACATGACAAAATTTGGCGAGGCTGTGAAGCAGTCAGAGTTTTGTGTGGGACTCGTGAAAATGAGAGCAGAGAGCACACAGTAAGTCATTTTGCTCAGAGAGCCCTCGTGGAAGTACACTACTGGGACCACCAAGGGCAGGGGAAAAGCTGACCAGTGCCCTAATCACTGAACTTTGATTTCTATTACAAAGCTCACGTGAAGGCTATGATTCTGCCCTGTGCTTCCAGGCAGTGACTCAGTATGACGGGGATACAAAGGCACAGCCTCCGCTGCCTGGCTGCAAAGCCATCTGCCTACTAATATAGTTTAACAACACTTGTCCATGGCTTCTCTGAATCTTAACTTCAAGATTTGCCCACTTTTTCCTTCCCTTTACTGCAGATTTTTATTCTAGACACTTCCTTCAGCCTTCTCCCTATTGCTTCTGTCCCTAGTTGCCTCACACAGGTGTTTTCGTAAATATATCTCCTTTTTCTTTTTTGGTGCTGGGAATCAAACTTAGGACCTTGCACTTGCCAGGTGGGCGCTGTGCCACTGAACTGTATTCTTAATCCTTTAGTATCTCAGAAGCACTTTTTTCTTAGACAACCTAATTAACACATCCTATGACCCAACAATCCATACAAGTAAGTACAAGTTTTAAGTACTTAGCTATGAGAAAAACAGAAACAGCAGTCGTATCTACAGAAAACTTCTGTGTGAATGTTCATACTGATATTGTAAAAGGGAAATACTTATTCTGACCATAGGAAGAACAGAGGTCTGATTATACAACTGAAGTATGGATTATTTATGGATTGTGTGGTGAATTTACAAAAAATTTCTTCAGTATTCATATGTGTTAGGACAAGTTCATGTGCCGACAATGTGGGCATGCTTGAAAATGGAATTATTTTCCTTAGTACTGACTCTCATTTATTCTTTCTGTGAACATTAAATTCATGTTATGGCTGTCACAGGTACAAATTTTTAGTCTATTTCCCAATACTCTGTATCTCATTTTTTCACCCAGGCTCCATTTATATGAAATCAGAATGAGTAAATTATTTGCTATTTCTGTCCTCCTTGAATTTAGTATAATTTCGTATGTGAAGCATAGAGACCAGCCTGATTTCTTTGATCAATTTTCTGATACCCTAAAATGTAAATTTAAAAATCCCCATAAACCTTTTGTGAAAGATATACAAGATGTAATTAACTCCTTTAAATAGGGCCCAGTGCATCCAAAATAAAATAACAGAAAATTTAGCAACAGGAGAAATGTTACCCAGAACATAAAATTTCTTTCTTTAAAGTATTTGTAAATAGTCTCTTGTATTTTAAGTAGGCAATTAGCAAAGAATCTAGATATTTTTGGTAGCTAAGAATTTTAGGCTGATGTTTTACAATGTGTGTACAGGATCTACATTAAAAGACTTCAAAAATGATTCCATTTTCTGTATCATTACAGTATATTATTGTAGCCACGTACAATTACTGCATAATGCAAATATATATTTTCCCTCATTTGCTTTCTAATAGACCTCATTCAAGTCATTACTTCTCTTAAAAGACTAAATAATCACTTCTATTTTACAAGTAAAATATTAAATTTTGTCTTAAAATCAAATGCTTTATCTCATATCAGAATTTGTTTTTCTCTCAAATCTTTAAGAAATTTTGCAGACCATCATGAATCTTGTCTGTTAAACTAATGCTACCTGTGGCTATTACTTGTACTCATCTTGAGCATATTACTCACCTTATTGCTTGTTTCTAAGCATTTGGTTTGAAAGGACAAAGCCCAGATACAGCACCGTAAGTAAAGAAAGACAGACATAGAAGAATACTGTGGTAGTGTCTACGCCTATATCCACTACATAAATTTGTGATTTCTTGAAAAGCTTACACATCTAATAATTGAACGAATGGATATTAACTCCTAAAAGTCTTTTGACCTGAACTATTAATATTTAGTCTCCTTAAAATTCTGAAATTCCTTGGAAGTATGCATTGCACATACTTATATAAGTAACTTTGCAAAATGAGGTGAGTCACAAAATTAGCAATATTAAGAAAGTATTAGTTATATTTAAAATGACAAAGTCTAGACAAGACTTTACTTTCCAGGAATATCTAACCTACGAATAATTCCAGGGACTACTGTTGCTAGAAAGAATTCTGAAAAAAAAGATGACTTCTCTAAACTCATAGTTCTAGAAGATCTTATGTTGAAATCCATGGACTAGTCAATAGAATAAGATGAAGAAATGAAGTTATTATTAAAACTTTACAAAATGTGGTGGATTGACAACTGGCAGTCAATATTTAACACCCAGAGGAACTGAACCAGCATGGTGTTGGGTGTGGGAGTCGCACCTGAGGACTGTTGCTGGCAGCAACTTGAGAGGCAGAACCTGAGAGGAAGAAGTTAAAAGCTGTTGGAAGCTGTTGGAAGCTATGGGGAAGCTGTAGGGAGCTGGTCCTTTTCCTGGAGGAGCTTGGCATGCTGGCTTTCCTGATATGAACTTGGATGTTCCCATCTTTGAAGTAGTTTGGGACCTTGTTGTCACTAAGAATGGCTGTGGTTCACTTTGGGGGCACTCTGATCCTCACTTTGAGCATCACTTCCTGGCTCCGGAGTGGAAGATGGTGAGCTGTTCAATCTCCTGGAGAAGCCTGTCACACTGGCCATTCCAATACAGACTCAGCTGTCCTCTTGTCAGAGGAGCTCAGGACACCACTATTACTGAGGATGGCTGTGGTACCTTTTGTGGGAGCTCTGGTCATTGAGTTTCACTTCCTGGCTCCCGTTCATATCCCTCAGCCTGCTGGCACAGATCCTTCATCCCCCTGGCACAGACTTCCAAGCTTCCACCACTGATCCTTGGGCCTTCCCAGCACAGATCTGTGAAACAGGTCTACATGAGGCATTGTCGCGGGTTCTTGGCCTCCAGCTGGACTCGTGGGAGGCGTTGTTATGGGCTCTAGATCTTCAGCTAGACTCCTGCAGGACATTACTATGTTATCCAGGCCCTCAGCTATATTCTTTGGTCTCCAGTGTGTGGACAGATTTCCTGCACTCACTTTGTATATGACTCTTTAGGTGACTATTATAAAATAATTATATAAATTTTGTGTCCTCTGTTTTTACCCTTGCAAAACCCCAAACTTTAACACAAAGTAATATCATCTAATAAAATATATTTATTTCTGAATAGTACTAATTAAGATTATAACATTCATTTAATGTTCTTAGGCATTTCTATGTTGACAATCTTTTGATTTGAACATATATACAAAGAAAATTAGTGAATATATCTGATTAATAACACATTATAATACCCAATTTAAAATTTCACTGTTAAGCAGTAACACTGAGGCTTGCTTAGAATGGGCAGGCAAACAGACAGTGATTATACAGAATATATACATATATCATATATATGTACAAGTTTATTCTCTTCTAAAGGCTCCAAAAAAATACACAGCAATTTTTACAGAATCAACTAACATATGGAGAAAATACTTCATATTTGACTTCCTTTTTGTTGAATATTAAAATTCCAAAAAATCACTACATCTAAAATGTAATTGCTAGAATCCTGTTTGTTATAATATCCCTCATTATCACAGAATGCTTTATATCTATTATGTCACTTTATCCTTATTTAAAACAGGGATTATTAGAAGTTTTACGTTGAGCATGATTCATGGCATCAGGGAGAAATGATTAGGTTATTATGTGCAAGGGTTTCTTTGGCCAGATAACAAAATTCAGCTCCAATAGTCCATGTAAATATTTGAAAACGTCACATCTCATTCTCTTTGTTCTGAATGAATCACGCCACATGGTGTGCGGTAGAACATAATAAATTATAGGGTATGGCTTCTGGCCAACTAAAGTTGCCTTTACTTATTTTAAGACACCCTCATTAGTAGATCTTTCTGGATCTTATTTATCCACCACCCACTACAGTGTCCTTAATCACTGCATTTTTCTTTCCCAGTTCTTGGAATGAGACAAAAAAAAAAAAAAAAAAATCAGTGATTTACGAAGGACGTTCTTTTGTCATAAGATACCAGTTTCTTCTTTTATGCTTGTTTCTTCATCTTCTCACTGCACAACCAGAATTGTTTTCAGTTAATTCTGTTTTTACTTGCTAAGTTCCATTGTATACTTGGCTCCTTGTAACACAAGAAAAATGGTATTTTGCCCAACAGCTCAGAGTCCAAGAGTGAAAAAAGCATTATTTTTGTTCACATCATTGCCAGATTTCATGAGAAAAAATGTAAAAATAAGTTTGCATTCTCCTCTCTTAAAGAGCTTCGGGGCAGCTTGTTTATCCTGCTCCCCACCCTGTACACAGTACTCTGCTCAGCTACCTTGGATTGTCAGGCTAACTCGAGGCATGCAAAGCTAAATTTAACAAACACAACCCAACAACTTGAACTCTTCATCACATACCCTTTTGCACCCCTTCCACACTCGATGCACATGCACAAGGGCACTGCAATGCTTATTCTCCCCTTGAAGCAATAATCAGTTCACTTTTAGCAGACACAGAAGATTTCTACAAAACTATGTGAGGCTGATGGTGGGGATTTCTTCTGCGCATAGTCAGAATTTCCTGGTGAAGAAGACTTCAACTTCGCCTACAGTAAATGAATTTTCCCAGTGTTTATGCTCCTTCCCCGTCCCTACCATTCTCCTTTCTTTCTCTGCCTTGGTAGGTATATGGGTTTGCTGGAGTATTTGATTTTGGGGTTTTCCTTTAGAATTTTATTCAGAATCTCTTCCATCTTAAAATAAAGTTTGCTTTATTTTGTAGACATTATGAAGACAATTAGAAATGGCTTTTCAATATAGTTCATATTTCTACTTATCTTTTAGGTATTTTAAAATCCTTTTAATACGTATCATGCCACTAAAATCTCAAAGCTATCATCTTTGGTCATTTCTAGATTTCTTTACAGTAGATTCAAAAGTGAACAGTAATCCTTTTATTTTAAAAAACTATATTACCAAAAAGATACTCTTACATTAAACAGAAATACATGGGAGATTTAATAAAAATAAGCAGTGGCACAAATTCACTGCTACAGACAAATTCACTGCTCCAGATCCATTGCATACTGAGTCATAGGTGAACACACCCTTCCACAGAATGATCTATCACTCTGCTGAAGGAATTGTGGTTTAAAGGTTGTGTTGGTCTCTGTGAATTAATAAATTGGTGAGACACTAAAAACATTACTTTCTGATTGGGGAGGAGGTAACACTGAGGTGTAGGAAAGAGAAAGGAAGACTAGAGGAAATTTTCTCAAGTGATAAAGACACTAAATAAAAAGGAAAAATAAAGAGAAATAGCAAAATTGATTACTGAAAATTGTACATGTTGATGCATTGCTCACAGTTTGACTGTGAATGCAAAACATTCTACGTTTAAATTGCCCCTTTGTACTGCTCTGAGTACCCTTCTGTTAGTAGAATCAAGGCAGGGATAAAGGTGAAATGCAAGTCAACACTGATTCCTTAATACGAATCCTGATCTGCATCTTCTGATGTTTTTTAGAAGTGAGATAATTTTGAAACCATTTTTATAATTAATTTGTAGCTATAAATCTGCTTTGAAATTTTGTGGATGATTGAGTGGGAATGACAAGTAGAAAAATTCACATAAATATGAATGAAATTCATGATATCAGCTTCTGAGAAAGAAGAGAAAAAAATAATTCTTACTCTTTAGAAAAAAACAACATAAAAAGCATTAGGCAAAAATGAGATAAGCACATGAGAATGAACTATGAGATTCAAATTTTTATAATGTCCCTCTTTACTGTGATTTTTCCACATTGCTATAACTCCCTAAAGCAAGTTATCTAATACCTCTTTACAATGCAAATTCTAAGTAGATGATCCCAGATATTTCTCTTTTCTTTATATCAAGGTGGGACTTGGAAGCTTATTTTGCAACTTGGATTTCCTTGTTGTGAGAACGAGAGTCATTGGCTTTTACTGTTCTGCTGGTGGTTTGGGATTTTTTCCCAAAATTTTACAAGAACTGAGTGGCCAGGGTAGACACTAGGGGTAATCCACATAAGCCAATAGCTGGTAGAACTCTGCTTCCATGCATTTGGATACCTCACTGTACTTGACCCAGGTTAATGAGCTATTGTGAGAGTCTCCTAGTCGCTGGGGCCACTACCATATCATATGATAGAAATGGTCTTCCATATAGCATCTCAAATGTGGCCAAACTAAGCCCAGTTTGGGGCATGTTATAAACACTCAGTAGTGCTACTGGTAGTGATTGAAGCTATAACTTTAGGAAAAGTTTGGCCAGAGCTCACGGTAGGATCTGCTTGTTTCTCTCTAACTTTCTAGAAGATTGAGGCCACCAAATGGAATGGAGATGGTATTTTATTCCTAAAAACTTTGCCACTCCCTCAAGTACTTGAGAGGTAAAAGAAGGTCCATTGTTTCTTTTAGAAATGGTTCACCAATTAAACATATTCCAGCTCCTTCTTGCCTTGAACGAAGAAGTGAATGAATCCAGTCAAAAACAGGAACAAGGTTTGTCAAAAGTGAGGGACAAGAGAGAAACTGGCTTTGCATACAAAATTGGGCAAAACAAAAAAGAAGAAAGAAGAAAAGCAAAAATTAGAGTACACCATGGATCTGGAAGACACTGGTGGGCTACTGTGAGGAATCAACTAGCAGGCACTTCATCACATGTGTGTCCTTATGTGGTGTCCACATTTACAGATGGGAAATGCAAGAAGTTCTACATACAGGGTCCTGAGAGGAAATGCTGTATAGATGCTAGGATCCCACCATGTCTCTCTTCCCAGCCAGCCTAAGACATGCCCTATTTTCTACCTCAGTATTAAATACCAATGTTACGGGAAAGGAACATCATAGCCCTAAAAAAAATACAAAAATTTAAAATAGGCATAGTGTCCCTTCATGTTTACAAAAGTGTGACAACCTGAAATTTAATGACACAGGATGTACATTTTTCTCTTTTTTTCCTTTTTTAAAACTTTATTTTAAAAATAAAAGAAGGAAAACATATTAACAAATAGACATGCATTTACAAAATAGCATAAGAACAATACAAACAATACAGAGTTACAGACAAAGTGCTAGGAAATTAACAATGGTTGTTGTATTAAGTATTGATATCTTCAAAGTGCTTTCTCAGGAAAACAAATAGACACATGCAATAGTGATCAAACAAGTAATCATTAACTGTTCCTTTCAGGGAAGCAATAGAAGACAGAAGTGCTTCTGTCAGCTATGCTGTATATACATACATACATAACATCCCCTTCTTTCCCTTCTCTTTTCCCGCACCCCACTTGTTCTTTACTTTTCAAAATTTTTCTTTCATTTCACAATGAAATTATATATCTATATGTGTGGAACATTTCTTTCATTATTATTGCTATTTCATTTTTTTACCTGAGAGATTATGTCTGATTTGATCTCTTCTGTGGCCTGATGGAGTTATTTCTTTACTTCTATTGAAATCACTTCAACCATTTCAGGTGTGTGTTTACAAAGTTCTCCCATGTCAATGTCTCCTGGACTTGTTCTGAGTGGGGTCGAGTTCTGAGATTGCATTTTAGTCCTTTGCTGTCATGTTTGATGCTGGAGGCAGAATGCTCAGTCTCCCTCTTTTCTGGCAGTTCAACAAAGAGCACTAGTAGCCCTAGTTTTCCTGGTGATCAGGCCT